>BQKZ01002056.1:61386-79417 GCA_036244855.1 Temnopleurus reevesii
AGAAAGCACAAGACCTATGTTGACACTGTAAAAGCAGACGCTGGAGCAGTTGGCACAGACGAACTGAAAAACATCATGATGGACCGGAGTAACTGGAGGATCCATACTAGGTCTCGGCAGTTTAGCCGACCTGGTAGGTAGGTAGGCATTACTTCAAAATTTGAAGTATCAAAACGCAAGGTAATGGGTTGGGGTGTTATCCACTTACAATTATCCACTTATAATTGCCCCCCCCCCATCCCCCCCCCCCCCCAAAAAAAAAAAATCATTATTTGGGGGTGAGGAGGGGAGGAATAATAAATATGTATTTTCATAACAATGGCCATTTCATGAGTTCTAACATGTTAAAATGGACCAACATAAAATACCAATTTACCTGGTTTATAGGGAACACGAAGAGAATAGAATCATTTTCTGGGAGATCTCGAATCCGAGCGCGCCCTACCTCTACGCTAAGGATCGGAGAGGCAACAGCTGACGCCATTTGTCGCCGCTGAAGGCGCCCTCTTGCTCTCTGAGGGCGATTTAAAGTAGTCCTATTTCTCCGGAATAACTTTGGCGAATTCACCCGGAATACGTTGATAGGTACATTTCTCCTGTCGCCTGAAATGAAAAAAAAATGACGTGTTCTTTCAAAGCAATACTAAAAATTCATCATATGCGAAATGAGTACCTGAAATCGATTTCATTCAATTTGATAAATTGCAATTAAAACGAAGTCCGACCGATGACATCAACCAAATGTCTTTTCTAAAGAAGGTATTTCAAATATTGTTTGGATAATTATTTTGGTTTGACAGATCGGCTAGAATATTGATTGTAAACCACATATTCACACAAAATAAAATGAATAATAATTCTCGGTCACAGACTTTATACAATAAAGAAAAGTTATACTGTATGTTTGTTAGATTAGACAGTTGGACAGAAATGAAAATCTGACGTTGGGAGCCAACTACTAATCATTATTTTACTAATTTGTAGTCAGAAACGGCAGTAGGCACTTAACACGTGATGATAGATTCCCACCCTCTCTTTTATAACCCAATTGACAACTGAACCCGGCTAGTGCCTGCACAAAGTATATAGGAATGACGTAATTCAGTAGTCAATGGGTTGATAAATCACCTCGCACGAATGACAAGATAGACTCGGGAAGGGCCACTGACGTCACGCCAGCTCGCCGAGGTGGAGTCCTCCTATTGGCTGAAAATTCANAAGAACAGCAAAGCTTGTGAGATGAGTGCACCGACATGTCACCATATCTTCGAATGTAAAATCGTCGGTTCCACAGCCTTCGGAAGACCAATCAGCCATGCTGACATCCCAATGTACACACCGAGGGACGGCATCGTAGGTGTTTTCTTCTACTGCACTCTAAACACAGAATGAAACGTTAACTTTGATGTTTTATTTTACATCGGACAAACTCATCTGTACAAGTTTGGTGCATGTTATATTCCCTTTTCTCTATGCCTTTAAACACAGTTTAAATTAATTTGGTACCAGTTGTTTGTTTTTAGAGTTGAGATTTACTCCAGGCAGCCAGGTAATGTTATTTATCTGGACCCCTTGGAAGAACAGAGGTATCTATTTCAATTCTTCTGAAAGGGCAATCCAGCCAATCTTATTAATTGGAAGTCATTTTACACATGTAAATTTGTTAAATATAGCCTGATTTCGTATTATGATATATGTTATATGTCTTTTTACTAATTGGAAATTAAGTACCATACCGTACCATACCATTTAGTTTCGCGGTTACCAAATCTACTTGATGAACAGATTAGTACATACAGTGAAATCATGAAAACATTTGAATGATATTTGTTTTAAGTGATACTTTTACGGATTACATTGCCAGAGAAATACACTAAAGGATCAAATTCATTGTAAAAAATAATATTATTCATACTTTAATGCGTGTCTTCACGAGAAGAACACTGCTTGCATTCAGCATATCAATTTTCGTATCTTATTACTCAAGTAATTGGCAAATAAAATTTCGTAAAAAAAACACAAGGCTTTTTCGACCGACCTTGGGATTGCCTTTCATTGGCATAGTGTATCTATTTTGTTAATTACACAAGTAGCACTTCAAGTAGCACTTGCGAGGCATGGACATTAACACCAACTTTGGAGAAGTCACTAATGGTTGCTATACAAGAATGCTGAGGACAGTGTTGAACATCAACTGGAAGCAGCATATGCCAAATAAGACCCTATATGGTAATCTACCCAAAGTTGGAGACAAAGTTGCAAGGAGAAGGATGCAACTCGCTGAACACTGCTACCGACATCCAGAGTTGGCTGCAAGTAGCCTCATTCTATGGGAGTCACTGCGTGGGCGACGGGGACGTGGCAGAAAGCACAAGACCTATGTTGACACTGNTACTCCACTGCAATTAACGAAATCCGTTGCAATTGAACGAAATTAAATTTAAAATCAACTGATCGATGCTATACCCCGATTTTGGCCTGGTTATCTACAAACTCCATGGATTTTTAATGGACATGTTCATATCTTTACTCTCGATAAATGAGAAATAAGTACTATTGTATGTATTCGTGACCGTCTTAAAATGAACGACAAAGTAATTTTCAGAATACATCGGATTATCCATATTATCATTATCTGTATCCTTTTGAAAAATTAGCATCGTCATTGGTGTTTTGTTGATGCTCTTATAATTATAACAATAACTATTATTGATTGTATAAATAGTAGTAAAAGTAGTAGTAGTATATAGTAGAAGTAGTAGTAGTACTAGTACTACTAGTAGTAGTAGTAGTAGTAGTAGTAGTAGTAGTAGTAGAAGTAGTAGTAGTAGTAGTAGTAGTAGTAGTAGTAGTAGTAGTAGAAGTAGTAGTAGTAGTAGTAGTAGTAGTAGTAGTAGAAGTAGTAGTAGTAGTAGTAGTAGTAGTAGTAGTAGTAGTAGTAGAAGTAGTAATAGAAGTAGTAATAGTAGAAATAGTAATAGTAGTAGTTATAGTAGTAGTAGTAGTAGTAGTAGTAGTAGAAGTAGTAATAGTTGAAGTAGTAATAGTAGTAGTAGTAGTAGAGGTAGTAGTAGTAGAAGTAGCAGTAGTAATAGTAGTAGTAGAATTAGTAATAGTAGAAGTAGTAATAGTAGAAGTTGTAGTAGTAGAAATAGTAGTAGTAGTAGTAGTAGTAGTAGTAGTAGTAGTAGTAGTAGTAGAATTAGTAGTAGTAGTAGTAGTAGTAGTATAGTAGTAGTAGTAGTAGTAGTAGTAGTAGTAGTAGTAGTAGTAGTAGTGGTGGGCGTTGTAGTGTGATCTTTATAAAAAAAAAAAATGGTTATCTCTTTCCGTGGATATACATTTAGTTCTTTTGGTATAAGACATCAAAATGTGCAGTAGTTTTATACTCGCCTTTTTCGAGGTCAGATATACTTACATTTAATATCACGTCAATGACTTCGTCGATTGGGAGATCAGTTGTTACTGTTGAAATAATGGATTAAAGATTGTCAAAGTCATTAGCTTATGGTGCAGCGTTATTTTGAGGCAGCGCTGTGATTTTATGTAACATACGAAACGTAACTAAAGGACACTCATACAAATGTAAAACTAGTAACATATATTTTAGTGTAATAGCCAAAGCATAGGCCTACCTGAAACTGAAGGTTGATACCATTTGTTTGAATATTCAATAAAAGAATAAAGTACGCTTCTATTAATCATGTTTGAAATGTACACATAAAGGAAATCCAAAATGCCTTTTGACAGCAAATGCCGTGGAAAATTTTGTTATTTTTGAAAATTGATACTCACAACGCATTCTTTCTTCTTTTTATCATTGATATTATAGTATTGTTATTTTTATGCTTTTTTTCTCTATTCTCTCTTATATTTCTTCACCCAATTTCAAGATGTTATCTTCTTCCTTTACTTATGTTATCCGTTTATCCTCCTAGATACATACCAAAATACATGGTGGTTTCGTTGATACTCGGTAACGTCGTGCCTGCTACAGATGTCCGCCTTGTTTTAGCTGTTACTTCTGTCACCATCGTCACCTCTGTCGCCGAAGTAACATGCGGCCTTGGTGATACAGTCATCACTACATTCGTATTTATTGCAGACGTTAGCTGAGGTAGCGTAGTATGATGTATTGAGGTAGCTTTTGATACAAGTATCGATGGAGTTTGGGCTCTGCTTGGTGGCGGTGATGGTGGTGATGTTACTTCTGTCACCATCGTCAGCTCTGTCATCGTAGTAACCTGAGGCCTTGCTGATGGAGTCAAGGCATTCGTATTTAATGCAGTCGTTAGCTGAGGTAGCGTAGTATGATGTATTGAGGTAGCTTTTGATACAAGTATCGTTGGGGTTTGGGCCCTGCTTGGTGGTGGTGATGACAACTCGAATGGTGGTGTCTGTGCTGTTGTAAATACTGATTAAATATTATAATAATTTATTTGATACTGCTGCAATGTTTGATTGTTTCACTATACTTTCTCATAGATAATAATAATAATGATAGTAGATGCAATTTGTATAGCGCACGAATCCATTCTGGTGAATGTTCAGGGCGCTTTGCATTACCGTGGATTTATCCCGATGTACACAAGCGCACATGGCATTTCAAGGAATAAATGTTCCTGCTGGATACCCCATCCGGGTTGAGTGCAGCACAATGTGGATGAATTTCTTGCTGAAGGTAATAGGCGGGTTTACTAATAGATGCAAATCTTATGCATACCTCAAACACAAAGATTTTTCTTGACAACCCGAAAGCTTGCTCGAGGCTTGCCCGACATAGCAACAAGTAATGTATGCAAACTGGATTCCAATTATTGTACTCTTATTGTTATCAACCGGTCTATGGAATACCACGTAACTACGTTAAACGCACATAAATATGAATATATAAGTAAACCCGCCTATTAGCGCCATGGGTGGGACTCGAACCGCGACCTCTGCATGAGAGACGAGAGTCAGAACCACTACACCGTGACGCTTCCGCTTCCACTTATTGTACGGGTATACAAACTTCCAGAGGATGATGTTCAATTACATGTTTATTTATCTGACCTTGAAGAACAATTGGAATTGAAAATGAATGTACATTTCGCTGTCGTATATGTAAGATATCCTTAGGCTCCCTGATAACATTTCGTATTCTTGAATAGATTAAATGACAATAATTTCTTAATAATTTTTAGGCACGTCATATTCCGATTCTTTGATAAAAAAAAGACTTGACACTTTTAAATGGTCCGTCAAAAATGCAACTAAAATATTATTCATATTTCGCTTGTTTAGAGAACAGCCCTGCTGTAGAATATCCAGAGTAAGATTTATCAATTAAGCGCCACTTAAAAATCCATTTTCATTCACGCTTGGGAAAGTACCAACTGCGTATGACCAGTGAATCATTTAGTTGGTTGATCGCTCGTAATTTTTATTGAAAGATTGATCAAGTGGAAGATTTATTACTTCAATTAATTAAAAATCTCTGTTCGAAGTGCTTGAACATGTATTTTGGCAGAGAAATGTGTTTTAATGTTGGGAATAAGCTGAGGGCGATCATTTTGTAATGGAATTGTCAATTCTCATCAACGAAGATTATGAAGTATAAACATGAAAATCTCTAGGCAATATATTGAAATGCAATTCGACAGATGTTTGAATAATGTAATATCTTTATTGATACATTCTGTATAGAAGCAAACCGACCTTTTCGCCTGCATTATCACGAAGTGGCAGTAGCAAATTAAAGGGTTACATGAAGACAATGAAATTCCCACAAAATAACAATTTGAAGGGTATCCTTTTAAAATACGTGTATATAATTCTATATACAGTAGAACACGTGCCAATGGAATTGTACATGGATTCGTGCAACAGTACCCTTTGGCTTCTATCACTTCGTGAAAACATGGACAAACTATACCTTTTTAAGCAGTGTTTCTTCTAATTAGGTTTATGTTCAAGATCTTGCTATGTTTTTTTCAGTCGAATTTATCTTTCCCTTTTGACAACTGAATAGGTCATCAAGAAATTGTATCGGAGAAGGAAATCTGGTCGGGTAAGCAAATGGATTCGGAGCTGTGTCAAAAGCGATATACTGATTTTAGGGAGTCTATATTGATTAAAAATCACATGAAAGTCAGGAATATAACAACTAATTTATACGTACCCAATAAACAGCACAAACGCACAACAAAAAGTGCACCCCATCCCGCAGAGTCCTGCTGTCGGTTTTTGCAAAACATACTCTCATCTCTTGTTAAAAAACAAATCGATGTGAAGCGATCGAGTCGGGATATGTATAGCCACTGACGTGATTTATACAGGCCAAGCACACTATGTTGCATTTTACAGATACCTGCAGATTACTCGCTGAACAAGAATTCCGGTTTCCACTTTTTGGCCATGATATTCTGGCTATAACCTTTTCTTGTGATTACAACGATACGAGTTTAGCGTGTGTTGTTCGGAAATTAATCTACCACACATATCCTGTTCACCAAGTCCATTTGATAATCTCCGATAACTAACAAGAAAATGGTGTTTGATGTGGGTGACGTTTTAAAGATCTGGCATTATCGTTTATTTTGGATATTATTATTGTATACTTATACATCATTTATCTTTATAATCTTATTATATTTCATATTCCAGTTATTTCATGTAGGCGTTCGTTGGAAGGCATTGGCGTGGTTCTTTTCCAGTCCCAGTCACCTAGAAGCCCGGAAGCAACACGATTCAATACGATTCTTAGTCCAAGTGAGTTCTTTGTGATCCGAGGTTTTTGTCCGTCTTTGTTCAAGGGCATTTAATAGGGTAAGACTCAACTGACAAAGAGTCGTGTGGAATCGTGTTGCTTAACGGGCTCATTATGTGACTGGGGCATAATCAGAAACGTTGTTAATACTTAATCGAACGTACATCATATTTCAAAGATATAACTTTTGGTGTCCCCATCAAGGCAATCTCAGTGAACCTTTTAACCATTTGACTACTGGAACCGGGCAGTCCGTACACAACGTTTATGGGTATTACAGTGGGTTAATAATGCATATACATTGTATTTTAATTTGTTGTTGTTTCTTGACGATATCAATTCATTTTCTCTCATAAATATCCTGACGCACTTGTTAATAATATTAACACCGATTCGATCCTGTATATGATTTTATTTGATATATTTTTCATAACTTGAACATAAGATTATAACGTTTGGCAACATGAATGACAAAAGAATTACATGATATCAATAAAGCATAAACGCTTGATATCTGAACAGTGAAGCTTATTATTGTAAAATAAGAGAAAAGTTTTAGTGTCACATTGTTCTGATCGTAATCTGAATCAATATGTCAAAATAAACAAACAAAGCTTTGTATTTATTAAATTGCATTGATTACAATCATTGTGAATAACCAAAATCGAATCTAGTCGTGCAGGGTTAAACATGTCGTCCATGATTCACAAAGTGTGAATAGTCAAAGCTTATTGTTGCACGAGTCCACCACTCAATTTGATTGAAATTTGTTTTTTTAAACAAAAAACATGCATTTTAAAAGGGGGTCATTTGAATTGCATTTTAATAGAAGGTCTTTTGAATTGCCTTTTTTTCTAATCAGATCATTCGTCTTCAAGAACACTAACATTTGGCTACCGTCACTTTGTGAAAACACAATTAATTTCAAAACCAAGCAGGTATTATTTCAAACACCTTCAAACATATTTCATTCAAGCTCGATTTTTGCCCAGTAGACTATAAATTCATTGGGTCTTATCACAATATGTCGTCATACATGCTTGTAGATACCTACAGTACACCAAACGATATATATATATATATTTCAACATTATTGAAAATATTCATAGATAAATTTCCATATCATTCCGTCAAATAAACCGGCTAGTAAATCTATCATAATTTTAAATAATATGTTTCCAAACAATTTTACATACCAATGGAATAAATTTAAATCTCAAAATGTGATTTGCTTCCAGACAAATTCAAGAATCTTTATAAGAATTGGTTACAAAATCATAACATCAAAAATTGCAATTAGTAAAATTTCTGTCGCTTGCTTAGTAACACCTCATTTAATTTCGACCTTTAAATCTTGAAGATTGAAGAGCGCCATCTAGCTTCAAAACAAACCTTTAAAGTTTGAAGAGTTCGTTTCGAATACTGCATACTGCCATTAAAATCCGAAGCTTCTAAAAAAAAGAATCGTCATACTATGCGTAAATCAAAGTTTAACAGCCGCTCTGTAGCCAAAGAGAACTGACCATTTTTAGCCAAGGTGTGCCAAACCCTGTTTGGATACTAAATCCAAATCCGATGGCTTGTAAATCGTACAAAAACGTTTTGTGGCGAAAGAGCTTGTTATACGTATGTCCCCAAATTTTGCCTCCTTGAATACATAAAGTTGTCAATATAAATTGTTTCCTCTTGGGTGCCAAGATGGAACCCATCGGATACTATCGTATTAAAAAAAAAAGGGGGGGGGGGCTATAAAAAGGTATGTCATGCTTCTGCTGGGTTCGACTAATACGGGTGGGAGGTGTCTCGTTTACTACAACTTTCAGATTTTGGTACTAGCTATTTAACTTAAAATCATTATCCAGCATTTGCTCCATAACACCGGAAAAGTAATTAAAAACGATTCATGCATCTTACACTTTGGCATGCCTTCTATATTTTCATCGTTCCAGGAAACATGTTCAAAGCATTTATCGCGAAAGTCAGTATAGTCGAAGATGTTGCAAAAATCATTTGACAAAATTCAACATTTATTTAGCTCGAGAATAACATAGGTCCGAAGCTTTTGTACTTTGTACTGGTTCGCGCTCGAGTTGGTGAGCGTTAGAGTGCATGGAGGTTTTCAGACAAAAGAGTTAAAACATTTATCGCGAAAGTCAATATAGTCCGATAATATTCCAAAAGTCATTTGACATGATTCAACATCAGCTCTAGAGTGACGTACTAGGTTCGGAGTTTCCGCGGTACATTCTACTGGTTCTCGCTCGTGTAGCTTTTCAGATTTCCATATTTCCAGTCACAAGAGTTAAAGCATACATCAAGGAAGTCAATATATAGTCCAATAATATTCCAAAAATCATTCCACATGATTCAACATTAGCTGTAGAGTGACGTAGGTGCGCAGTTTCCGCGGTACTTTGTACTGGTTCGCGCTTGTGTTGGTATGCTCAAGGATGTAACTTTTCAGATCATCAAATGTGCCGGGTTTCACGATGTGGACGCGAGGATTGGAAATCGACGCCTCTCGACGAAGTCTCTCATAGTCACTGTTCACCTCGCGAAACTTATTATCGATCTGGTTTAAAGAAAATGATTGTAAAAGTTATATCTTATGCTTTTAGCTGATAAAGGTGATCCGTCCGCAAGTGGGAAATCATAAATAAATGAAAATAAATAGAATATTCAGGCATAAACTACGGCATACTTGAACAAACAAGCATATTTTTCTACAAAATGTGGACAGAAACAATGAAGAGTTTTCCATGTTGGCAGTCATATTGGGCCTGTAGGTTGCCAACTCTTCTTCTTCTTCTTCTTCTTCTTCTTCTTCTTCTTATTCTCCTTCCTCCTCCTCCTCCTCCGCTTGTATCGGAGATCAGCAGTGTTAGCTCATGCAGGGTGAATATCAAAATTTTGAAAATATATTACTTTTGAATGGATCTTTCAATCTTGCTCAAAATTCCACAATCAGATAATTATATTGTGATGTACCGGTCGATCGTTTGTTGGCAAGAAACCTGTATAAATGTGAATATAGTAAACTGACCTATTCATAAAAGTTAACATATATAATATAATGGTGTGAAAATATGATGGTGAAAAGGTTGGCCAGGAAAAGCTTACCAATTGTTTTTCTTCCATAGAGATAGGTGTATCCCTAGACTCTGAATGCAACTCCAAAAATATCAGGTAATACGGCATTATTTCATTCTTTTCATAAGCTGCAAAATAAGGCAAAATACAAGACATTTATGTTTCCAAAAAAAGTGTTCTCATAAATATGCAATGGAATTCTTTACACACTTTCAATAATGATGCCTTACCGGCTAAATGTCATTTGTCTTTTTTCATGACAAAGAAAACGCTAATTTATTAACAAAATCCGTCGTTAGCAGAAAGAATTAGGCGTTTGATTTCACAAAGCGACTTCAGTCAAAGGTTACCCAGTGAGTTGTCTAAGGTTTAAAATCAATCATCTCATGGCAAATAGAGTCAATTAATATAAACATGAACAGCGCCCTCTAAGAGCATTGTCAACGCCCCTGTAAGAAATTCACTGCAATGATGCTTTCGGGCGATCAAAGCCGGAGTCTAAATACCAGAATGACTGGTGCAAATAATCTCCTAATATTGAAGAGCGCCATCCTTCAACAAAACCAACCAATCAGAAATGCTTTGTGAAATTGAATAACAAAGTCCCTCAAAAAAGTAAACGATTCACCACCAGAGCTTATTTCCCGATCATGGTCATGTAAAATGAAATACAATAGAGTAGCTTTTGTGACATTCAATGAACGTAATCTGTTTTTACATTGGTATATCATAATAATAATAATAATAGTGTAAACTGGTAAAGCGCAACACTCCGTCACTAAAGACGCTCATGGCGCATATATCAGTTCATATAATAAACTTAAAAAGTGTATAGTAAGAGTTTACAAATTAAAGAGATACGTCATCTCTTCTACATTATTTTATTGCATCATAACTGTGAATTAGATTGTAACGTTTTCAGTATATTTTCCTGCACATTTTTGTCCTTCCACTACGAAGTGGAATGTACATTTAAAGACCACTGCACACCTTACAACCTGCTTATGATCCCATTCCTGAAGAATGTGTGATTTTATCTTTCAGAAGTATATATTTGAACACATATTAAAAAGACATGAATTACTGAACAGAGCGAGCAAATTTAAAATGCAAGATTTTTTCACAGAAGGAACATCAAATTGGCTCAGAGAAAGTCGGAACAATCGGAGTAGTCTTAAGCTTGTCTACCATTTAAACTAATGTTATCCTCGGTATATAAAGCTGATTAACGTAATAAATGATATGTTAACTACATGTATTTCCATGAGCTTTAAAAACAAGAAGCAGGTAGATTTTATTCTTTAAATGTTCACAAAGAATGCTACTACGATTTATGTCCCATAATCGGATCGTATGCCGCTCGTAAGCTGTACTGTCGGCTTTAATACAATACGGAGCTTTAGCAAAGAATACGGTTTGGCCGATCAGGACGTTATTTCCCAAGCGCGGGATAATCTAGCGGGCGTTCTCAACCTTAGCGGCCCGCTAGATTATCCCGCGCTTGAGAAATAACGTCCTGATCGGCCCTTCCGTCTTCTTTGCTTAAGCTCCGTAATGTCATACATTGAAATTATGTTGTTAAAAAAATCTAAAAATCAAGATTTGTGACATATATATGTTATGACATTCAGATTAATGAAAAACAACAACAAAGAATGCCAACAGAGGGAAACTATTCAAGCACCATCAAGATATCTATGAAAATTTAATTAATCGTTCACTGTCGCTTTATTATTGTACAGTGTGCCTAATGGAGATGATATTTCCAAGCATTTAGCATTGATTTTGAAGCTTAATAATTTTCATAGCTTAGTCTATGTACACCTTAAACCATTTAGGAAGCATTTAGAATTTGGCAGTTGAAAAGTTTTCAGACAAAATAAATGTTCAACAATGTATTTAATACCTGTACTGTCTTCTGCGATCAGACTGCTTTCTGCAACGGCATAATCAACAAGCTTGACGCCAGACCATTGGGCTACACAGGCCATGATAGATTTCTTGACGCTAAGTTGATCGAGCTTCTCATAGCGCACATTCAGCATTAGGCCAATCCTGTAACAAAAATGAATTAAAAGAAACAATATTTTGATTCGGAACTACATGCAGCGAACGACGGTCGAGGCACAGAGCAGAAGATTACAAGCTCCGTGAATTGGATTGTCTCGAAAGGATGTGAAACGGATGGCGATGACGACAATCAATACCCAGACTGTCTTCAGCGATCTGGGGTTAGTTGCACGAAATGATCTTACCTATCCTCCTCTTGCTAAGACGTCTTACCTTCTTGTGCCACCCTGCTAACATAGACACAAAGGTTGATACTTCTATGTTAAGAGGTTGGCACAAGAAGTTAGGACGTCTTAGCAAGAGGAGGATAACTAAGATCATTTCGTGCAATTGGCCCCAGATTACTCTCTGCCACGGCATAATAGACAAGCTTGACGCCAGACCATTCGGCTACACAGGCCTTTATAGCTTCTTTGACGCAGAGTTGATCGAGCTTCTCAAAGCGCACATTAAGCATCAGCCGAATCCTGTGCCAAAAATTAATTGGGAAAAGAATATTTGCTTCGGAACCAGAACTAACGATTATCGAGACCCAAAAAGGGAAATTAGAAGCTTTATGATTAATCCCAGTGCACTTCGCTATATTGGCTACAGTTTTATATGTCCTGACATGGTTATGCAAAATCATAAACATTACTAGTAGCGGTATTTGGCAATTATGGATAAAGAATTACCGCTCATTTTAACGAATCCAAAATATTTGAGGTCGGAACAGACCTGGGACATTATCTGTCACGTTTGTGACAATCAAAAGCTAACTTTTTGTTTCAGATTTTTTGGAGCGGTAATGTGTGTGGAGTGTGAATTTCTATTCATTTTGCACGTGAGGAAGTATGCTATTGAAGAAAACTACGCATTGGTATTTTTGATTCGTGGTAATCAAACCATATCTGGGTCGACCTTTTTTGGAAAAAAACTCACCTATGAACAAGCTCTAATTTGCCATCGAAAAGCCGTATTATGATGATATTTCACCGCAGCTCACAAAGTGGTTAAATATCTGATCTGACGCGCCATCTCTCCCAAAACTGAGTTTGCACCATGTGGTGTAAGGTTATCTTTCAAGAAATAGTCCTGAAAAGGACTGAGCAAAAGCTCATAAAGGGCATTTATTATCTGCCACCTTCCACCTTTCTTCATTGATCACTCTTGTGCTCTTTACTTAAGATTTTCTCACCGCTCGTGAATTCTTCACCCGAGGACGAGTAAATAAAATATACTCGGAACGTCGTGTTCTCTTTCAATCTGTACGAGCTTTTGCTGAATCCTTTTACTATTTCTTGAAAGATAACCTTACACCACAAGGTGCTACCACAAAACTTTTCTAAAGTTTACTACATCAAGCAAGCTCTACTTTTCTTCACGTTTATTCCTCTACCTGTATTGGAACTCAATGACGGGAACACCATTGCCTTCGAACCCTGTCACTCTGATGATGTCCCCCATCCTATACCGGTAGAGTCCACTCCGCTGTGTGACAACCACCTCGTACTGTTGGCCGATCTTCACCTCATCTGGGAGGTAGGTCGGCGGCTGTTTTTCTCCCCTATTTACATAATAATAATCAAAAAAAATAATAATAATAATTATGATAATAATGATAAGAAGAAGAAGAAGAAGATGATGATGATGAAGAAGAAGAAGAAGAAGAAGAAGAAGAAGGAGAAGAAGAAGAAGAAGAAGAAGAAGAAGAAGAATTTGATTAATTATATTTTGGAATCAACTTTTATATAAGGCACCGCCTTCCTGTTGATTTCCATACACTTTCAACTTTAGCTTGTTAGAATGTTTTTCTATTTTGTATTTTCCATGTATTGTTTTTGTTGTTTTTATGAAAGTGTTGAATAAATGAAATGAAAATTAAATGAATAGTTATAATAACCGCTGTGTGATAACCACCTCGTACTGTTGGCCGATCTTCACCTCATCTGGAAGGTAGGTCGGCGGCTGTTTTTCTCCTCTATATACATAATAATAATGATGATAAAGATAATAATAATAATAAGAAGAAGAAGAAGAAGAAGATGATGAAGAAGAGGAAGAAGAAGAAGAATATTGATGGTGATAATAACCGCTGTGTGATTACCACCTCGTACTGTTATCCGATCTTCACCTCATCTGGTGGGTATGTCGGCGGCTGTTTTTCTCCCCTATTAAAAAAAATAAAATATAATCGATTTCCTATCAAATGTACTATGAGTAAAAAGTAAGGAAAGGTTAGCAGATCTGTTATGGAAAATATGGGGGTTGCATGTGTATTAATAATTTCATACTGCAATAAAAAAAAGCTAACAAAATTTCTTACACTGCTATTTAGAGATACATTCTAGAAATTGTATGAATTACTTTTTAAAATTGATGAATAAAACTGTCAATTAAATGCCATGAATATATAATTAGCTTAATCTCATAGATGGCAATTATCAAATGGATTAAAAACATATGATATGATTAATTAATTTACAAAAGAATTCATTCAAATTTACTGTTAGGGGTTAAAGACTATGCATGCAAATTTCAAGAGGATTTCCATGACTACTTTTTGCTTGAGGACTACTCCAATGAATATCCTACATATTCATTTATATGCTAATTAGGCGGGTTATATGTCAAATTATTTATATCAAAATTTCTTTTTTCCTTTTATAAAAAGAAAACAAATTCTAATTGAAATAAAGATGTAACACAACAGAAAAATAGACCTTTAAATATTCAATCATGAATACTAGGGGGTCCCCCCCCCCTTAATTGTTGATGGCGAGGGCACCATGCAAATCTGCAACACACAGCTGCTGTATCACACTGGGGAAAATGAGGCTATTGGTAGGTATTTAGTTTATCTAATGTTAAAAAGTTCTTACGTGTCTTCGAACTTGATGAACTCGTATACCAGTTCGTTTGGTATCAGGCTATATCCTCTCCGCTGATCCTGAGTCCAAAGTGCATGGCCTATGATCCCTTCGGATGAGCCATACACCAACGGAAGCAGCGGAATACCTGCAAAACATGTTTAAGGGAAATTAACCACATGGACAATTGCGATCCCAGTGATCGTGAATGAAGAAAAAGCAGATTATCAAACTGAACATTTGAGCAAAATCTGACAGCCCTTTTCAAGGTTATGAAATTTCAAAATCTCAATGATCTCCTCTCATGGTGATCAAAAATGGATTAATGTGAAATGTTGAGTCAGGAGTTCAACATTACAAATACCTGCATAACTTGATATAGGCATGATATACTCTAGCGGGGGGGGGGGGGGGGAGAGAAACGTGATGTCACAGACTCCGTCAAAGTTACCGACTTTGACGGTAACTTTGAAATGTTTACGGATTTTAAATAAACCATTTTATTAACTAAATTCTTAAAAATACGGTGACTCGATAAAGTTGTATTTTAGTTGAAGTTAAAGATATATTCTGGTATTTGTTAAAAAAATAAAATGAATGTTCACAGAATCGCACAAAATGTGAGAAGAATGTTCAGAACTCTGAATAAATAATATGTGCCAAAGTGTTTTGCAAGAAAATGTATAATGGCAGAGAAATGTGCAAATAAAGGGTCAAAATTGGGCCATGTCGGGCCGACAGATTTTATACCAGTCCCACGCGCTGCTTCCTGTGTTTGCTGCAGTGGACAGAGCACGTGGAGAATGACATAATTTCGCTTTTAACCGGTTTGAGGTTATCATATTAGTTTTCCCTTGTCTACACAAGTCACGTTGTGCTTTGTTTGTAACATAAGATTATTTTAATCATTCATTTTGCCAAATTGAAGTTCTTTGCAAGTACTCGATATTCGCTTTAAGGTCCATTTGCATTTGCATATGTAAAACGAGAAAATAACATTATGTGAAATGAGCAGGTGGAACAATCAATTACCTTTAGCATATTTTTGCTCGATCGCTGACCAGCTGTTGGTGTTATCAATGCCAATTATGATCCTCAAATTAGGCCACACCCTCTTTAATATCCCATTAAAGCCTTTCCCGAATTCGCGCCTCAGTTCGAGCGCCCTCTGTGGGTTGCCACCTCCCAGGGTGGTGGTCAGCGATGCTCTTATGTCGTCATCAAGGTGGATGTCGTCACGGATGGTCCCGTGTTCGATATCGTCAATGATGTCAGACCAGCGTTGCTCAATCAGCTTCATCATGCTCTCGATGTAGTGGATGAAGAAAGTGAAGACCACACCAATGGTCGGCTCTCGTAGCGCGAAGAGACTGTGGATGTAGCATGCATCCTACGGGAGGAATGCGTATGAAAAAGACAAAAGTAATAGTCAGGTTTCGTATATTTGTTTGGAGCCAGAGCACGATAAAGGGTTGTCTACTCATTACAAAGCACATTCAATATATTAGCATTGCTCATTCGAGGTAATGATAACAGGGTTGGCACTTCGAGCCAAAATGTTATGGTTTCATAAACTGCGACAGCTCGGAGGCGAATTTGAACAATCCGCATTTTAACCTACGCTTGTGAGAGAAGGTGCTAAGGCCAGTCAGTACAAGTTGCCTATTCCCCTTCTTCTCTTAATAAAGGCACCAAGGTTAGTTTGTCCACCTTCTCGCCTTTTTTAACAAAACAAGGTGTTAGGGAGAGTCGCGCTGCACGTATAAGCTAATTCCGTAGGATTTCGTAGTTCCTGAAACATTAAGGTTCCGGCTCTCCATGCTAAGTACTAGTGAAGCTTCTCCAACCTCAGAACAAGCACTACGGGGTTTTCACTCCGTCTATCAGGTGTCTACATAGCCTTCTCATGGAATATCTGACATAGCCATGAGCCTTTATACATTACGAAAAGAACACATTAAAATGGAAGGGCCTGGAGTCAGAATTGCTTCAACACGACGGTTTTTGATGAATGCAATTACTTGGAACATTTTCGATTATGTTAGATTGAACTTTTATAATAGACTTTCTCCCCCCCCCCCCAAAAAAAAAAAAAAAAAAAAAACACCACGAAAGGGTCATGCCCCAGTCACATAGAAGCAAGTAATCAACACGATTTATCACGACTCTTTGTTAAGGAACATTTAACTGCTAACTGAACAAAGAGTCATGTTCAATCGCGTTGGTTCGGGGCTTATAAGTGACTGGGGCTTTAAATTTCATCACTCTACGGCTGAAAACCAATAGACCGTTTTTATAATGTACTAAAATTTATTTACATTTGCCTCAAGACGAACAATGTATTCAGCTACCAAAGGAAAATGAGAGTTCAATAGTCAGAATGATATTTGCATACATCAACGTTGCTAGGTTGGACAAACATTGTAGGTTGACCAACCTAGCAACATCAATTGCATGTTATCCCCATTCCAAGCTTCTTTTGAAATGCAATTATTTAGTGTCAGGTGAACAAATAGTTTGTCATTGTATGTTTCACAAAGAAGCGTGCATAAAACTTGAATACATTACGAAAGTGCTCTATTGCTTTACCTTCAAATTGCTTATACGGAATCCTTCAGGTGGGGTTGTGTAAGGGATGAGCTTGTTTTCCTCCTCTCTCGACAAAGCGAGGAAGGGTCCTATGTTCCCGCCGCTTTTCGCCTTCGTGATCTTCGGTGCGACGTAGAACAGAAACTTCTTCTGCAGGTGTCCTATCTGGGGACACTGCTCATAGGCAGAGGCCGTACAGCGCCCGAACAATGTCTCCAGGAGACCTAGCCGATTAATCAGAGGGATGTACTTGGACTGCCCGGTGGTTCCCGATGTACGGACAAAGTCCGCTGGCGGACACGGTGTCATAACGTTCGGCTCACCTTCCATAGCGCGCTCCGCGTACTTCCGGAAGTGCTCGTATGACGTCAGTGGGTGGTTCTCTCTGAATTCAGCCATGGAGCGGATCGTTTTAAGGTTGAATTCTCTTCCATAGGCGGTCTGGGAGTTCTCGTGAAGGATGCGCAGCAGAAGCTGTTCTTGGGATGAACGAATGTCTTTCCAGCTCTCGCGGATCACCTTCAGCTCCTGCTTGCCGGTCCAGTAGACGCTCAATACTTCGCGGAGATGACGCAACGAGGTGATGACGTCATAATATGGTGATACAATCATACATGAGATGGAGGCACAAATCGTTGCAAAGCAAATTGAAGCGAGACCAGCAGTAACTGTATCAACAGAT
>BQKZ01002057.1:0-57648 GCA_036244855.1 Temnopleurus reevesii
GCAGTCTCGACCCATTGACTACTGGATCGGGTAGTCCCTTCACAAAGTCTATGTGGTTTTGAGAATTCATTAGTCAATGGATTAAATACCCTAGACCCCAAGGGGCTTCCTATGCATGCATATATAGACAGATGCATGTTCGATTGGTTTCAAACGAGTCTTATATCATATCTGATCATGATGCCATTTGGTTTGGTTTGGTTTTATTTTCCGTAAAGTAAAAAGCAACTCAAAATACAAAGAAAAGCAATATAAATAAATACATACATAACTGAAACAGATACAAAGATAAATAATTGAAATTATAAAATTACGGTTGGAACACTCCATTCAGAGCCATTAACATAATAATGACTCTGTTCTTCATGGAGGTCCATCATATTCCGTCCTTCAGTTATCAGCAGTGCGTGGGAAGACGTAAGACAACTGCTCCTGGCTTTTTGACGTCACCGATGGTGCGAATGCCAAGTTTGCACAACCATCAGTAATAACCCCCATTAAAAAAATCTTTAAATCATCACCCACCATTATTTTTACGCATCGACATTTTCATTCCTCGGCTGCAGATAATAACAGGTTAGACATTTGCCGTCGAAACTATTATAGAAGCTATGCTGACGAGGTGGGCAACATTCAACAGACCCCTGAATTTCTCGCGGTTTTGATGTCGTTAAGCGGACCAATTTGCTGTTTGGCCTTGATCCTCAATGTTCACCAAAATGAAAACCATTTATTCATGCATGCAACATTATATAGTCAGAATGGATAGGTATTTCATATGTCAGCCTGCTAGGTTGGACAAAACTATAATCAGTTTCACACTGCAGAAAGTCAAAATCTTAAGGCTTGTACAAGTTGCCTTCTCCCTGCGTCACAGATAAGGCACCAAAGCGAGGTAGCACAAGTTGCCTTCTCGCATTTTCTACTAAAACATGGCGCCTTGACGAGTTGAAGAACTCGCTATTGGACTGCACGTATAAGCTTCGGAATATAGGACTGTTGTACTTTCTAAAACTTAAGGTTTCGGCATTCAATGTGAACCTAACTATTATAGCTAGTTCAACCTAACAACAACCACTGCATAGGTATCACACTTCCTTTATTGCAATACGATTATTTGTTAATATGTGAAGAAGTGTTTGCCATTTTGTAAATGACAAAGAAGGGAAATCTGACTACATTACAGAAGTGTTTTTTTTTCAACTATTCAACCTGTGTTATTCAAAGTGAGACATTTCTGGGCTTTCGCTTTACATTGTGAACTTTATCTAAGACGTTAGATCTATGGGCTGCCAAAGTGGAAGATAATGTGCTCTGGAATAAAATGAGGTCCTAGGGGGCTTTAAAAGTAATTTTGTTGAGAAAATAACAACCTTTGCAAAATGCGTAAATGACCGTTTCGCCAGTCCATAGATTTAACGTCGTCAATAGCAGTCGCGTTGCAAAGCGAAAGCTTAGTATTTATCCTCTAAAGCACGGCAAAGTTATCTGCTTCTTAAATGCTCTCCGTAGCTTGACATCACTGATAACGAGAATGCTCAGTTTGGACCACCAAAGAAAATAAGTAAAATCACTTATAACTAAAAGTGCAAAAATACTAAGATTTGTAGGCTTAAAATAGAATATGAGAGGGCTAGTGGTCACCGTGATGAGGACTATTGAAGACAAACTCACAAGGTTGACAACGTTTACAAGACCTCTGAATTTTACGCGGTTTTGAATTTGATCCGCAGGTCGATTCGCCTCCTGCCCAGTCTTTAAGTGATTGACATTAGCTCTGATCGCTACCCGACGATTTAATCTTACTTGCTTTATAGCGACTACTATGAGCGCAAAATTAAACATGACAATAGCGATGATTGGCAATGAAAAACATACTACTGTCAATAAAATAGGAACGATCGCAGATGTATTGATTGGTTCAAATAAGCCCCGGATGGTGCATTGCTTAATGTTTGCAAATGGAAAGCCTCTGATTGGTAGAATACTGATTGCATTCAGAGATACAATCCCGCCCATTGCGAGAAAAGCAACCACCCGGCGTGTAGTCACAATGCCGAAATACCGCAAAGGATACTTGATGAAGAGGAATTTGTTCACAACAACGGCGCATAATTGCCACGAGGAAAAGTGGGTATTTAATATATACAAGGACAGAGACGTCGCACAGAGGTGAATATTAACTGGCATGTACTTTCCCATAATGAACAAAGTGAATGATATGTTATGGAAGGTAGCTGATACCACGTCATGAGAAGCGATGAGCTTGAAGAGATATTTATCAATCTGGTTGAAATCAAGATCGCGTTCTCTTGAAAGAACGACGATGATGAAGATATTTAGGCATACGTCGATCAGGAAATAGAACTGCAAGCATACCAGTCGAACCATGTCGCTTTGGTTTAGATACCCCAAAGTATCACTATCTGCATCCCCAGCATATCCATCAACATAATACGAGTTATTCATATTTAATGTTGATTACAACATGTACTAAAATAATGATAGCAGTTTCTTTTATCACGCTTTGCAATTTACCAAGAAACCTCTGTCCAGTCGCCTGCTGGTCGCATACAACTAGATCAAGTATAAGAAAATTGTTTCCTATATGTACCCAAAGGGCACGTGGGCATGGTGGGTAGAACTGACTGATGTGGATCAATTTCTTGTCCAAAGAATAATGCGTCGCAGGGAATCGAACCCGGAACGCTGATATTGAATTCCGAGGACGTTATCGGTAGATCTTGGCAACTCCACAAAGCATCGGGAAAGTCACCTGTAGAAATGTAAAATATTACTTCGGGCAGAAACATCAAGGGTGAAATTATTCAAACGATAGATTTGTCAGTGCTCTTTACCAATAAAATAAGGTATGTCTAGACGGATCCTCGTTTGCTTTGGATGGTAGCAGAACCAGTATAACGCAAGTCATCCAACGCAAACTATAGTAACTTCAATTGCCTGAAATCCATCTCACTACTGTATCAAGAACATCTGGTTGATTACATTATTTTAATTGCCCATGCACCGTCATAATGATATATGATATATTTGATTAACATATATTTATAACAAACGATCGTACTTTGTTTAAAAACTTCTTCATGAAATGCGCATCTCTATGATTGACTTGTTTTTGCAGAATTAATGGCCGACATAACCAACTGTGTAATCAAAATCGAATACCTCTCAAGCGAGCGGTTTTGGTTTTTTATCCAATAAATGGCGATGTTTGTTGAGTGTCTCATATCGTGTAGACTGTAGTGTCATACCACCTAATTAAGATGAAAGCCAGATTTAATTTCAGAATGAACATCATATATGAGTAGAATTGAAAAGCGACTTTCATTAACAGTCGAATATTAAAAATCTCATTAAATGTCAATCAATATATCCAGGTCATTACTTTTGTGTAGTGTTCAAATTGGTTGGTCATGCACCAATTGATTTTTATACGTTCTCTTTTTCTTTTGTTCGACGTGTAATGCGACCGTAGAATCTAAAGTATATGGTAAGCGTAAGCCTTACAGAAGCGACTGCCATGTCTAAAACAAAATAAAATAAAAGTGTTGGATAAACTTTTGCGTCAAGGTGTGTGGTAGGATCGTTACGAAATTTAACCAATTGATGATAAGGGCTCGTACATTTCAGATCGACATTCAGTTTAATTGGTTTGAGTGGAAATGTAAAAAGTCTCTGTCAGGCATATTAGAGTTGGACCGGTTGAAAAACAATATGAACAAATAGTTTGGAGTTAGTGTCGTATCACATGCGGACTTTCCTGATCAGTATAATTCTTAAATTCTTCCTGAAGACATATTTCTTGAATCAATCTTGACGACGAATGAATATCTTTGAAAATTTCGCGTGCCTCCTTCCTTCTAAATCATAATACGAGCCATGATATTCGAGGATCATTGTTTTAATCGGAATTATAAGAATCTCTATGGCCTTCACGTTTCTTTACCAAGAAGACAGATAATTTGAGCTGTTTAACTTTCATCGAATTTACCCAATATACTAAACTCTGTGGATTATTTCATAGTCATGGATGATAAGTTGGCCAACAGCCTCTCAAATATAACCCATGAGAGTTTTTCCCAAAACATCATAAATGTACGATTTCTCCTTTCGTCGTTCTACTTTTTATTCTTAATTATCAGTAACAGCATCATCATCCTCGTTCTCTCTTCTGAACGTGACCTAGAGTCTACAAATCTTGGAACGATACTTTACAAGGCCCTGGCATCTGTGGACATTGTTTCTGGTTCAGTTTATTACATTATACTTGTCATTGACGCATTCGATACTAGTTTTAATGTACACTCAAAAGTTTGCCACAGTCTTCACTTCGTTTATGTTCTGACTTTTAATATCTCGGCCTGGCTACTTTTCATCATAGCCTTGAACAAATTCATCTTCGTGAAATATCCCCTGAAATACTTTCATCTTGTGTCGTTTCGGAGAACAAAGTTCATCCTCGTTGTATGCGGTATAATGTGCTCTAATACAATAGTTGATTTACCAATTGAACAATTTCCTTTCACTGGTTTCCTCACATGTTCAACAAATGATACCAGAGGCCCAGATGGTGTTAGCTCTCCTTCTAAATTCGCAGTTATGATGTTATGCTTCATTTTATTGCCAATTGCGTTGACCGTTGCGCTCAGTGGTGCCCTTATCTTCATAGCCGTGAAGCGTTCGCATTCCCATCGCCGTGTCGGTGCAGCAGCCTTCGGTGGCGAGCTTGCCGACCTTGATGTGGACCGCCAAAGAAAACGTCAACTTCGAGGTATCCTTAATGTGGTCTACCTGGTGAACACTGCCTTAATAACAGCCCTCTTGTCAGCCATCATGACATTCGTGTTGAGTGGAGTCCCATTAGATCATTTCTATATCGTTATATGTCTTAATGATATCTCATACTATTCGTGGCTATGCAAAATGAATGTCCTCATCATTAGCGATATCCAAGTGAGGAAAGCGGTCAAGAAGTATCTAAAAGTGAAGATTCCCTGTCATTGAAATTACTGCAGTAGATAATCACCTGTTTGTCAAATATTGTAATAGATTGATTCGATTTTGTAAGAGGTTTATCAGACAACCGCCGAATACTGTAGAAGGAACCAAACGACCAATATAACAAATAAGGCTTCATCATTACCACGTAGATGAAGAACATTTTACAGCGTGTCTTTGCTTTGCCATATGTTTGGAGATGCCAGCCCTTTTCTAAAGACGCTAAAAATATATGACGTTACATTAACCATCCTAATATTCAGTGATAGCAAGTTACGACAGGCAGTAAAAAACGATTAACTCTATAAACCTTTTGGGCATGTTAAAAAAATCAATAAGATATGCAAACCGTGGTAAAATTTCTCTTGGGCATATATCGAGATGCTATCGCCACCAAAGATGAGTAGCAAGACTAGTGCTTAGACGTCTGACCACATCTGACGAACATGTTCGTGACAACATTCCCACATCTTGCCTAAAATCCAACTCATACCTTTGCGTTTTTAGCCTGCGTCGGCCAAACGTTTTGGAAATTAAAAACGCTCCCTTGACAAAAAGCATACGCGGATCAGACGGTGGACTGACGTTAGGCTTGCGCTCAAAGAGCGTACGTCAAGCGACAATCCACCATATGACCTGCGTCTTTGTGCGTCCAGCGAGCGTTTTTAATTTCAAAAAACGCTGGGCCGACGCAGGCTAAAAAACACAAAGGTGTGAGTAGGAATTTAGAATGTTGACTAAGGCTAAATGTTCACTAACAAGCTGGAATGGACTTATAGTGACAGATAATTTCAACTACACAAATATGGCCTGAAAGTTTGAGTAGCATCTGAGTAAAGTATATAATATTGTCACACATGGATTACTTATTAGAATTCTCACCTTACAATACAATTTACTTAAGGTACTAAATTCTAGTCATTTGTGTGTCTGCCTTAATAGCTCAATGTCACTGAACATATAAACATCAATTTGGGAATATCAATGCTATCACAATGTATCTTTGTTTTTGCGATTATCAAATCTTTATATTTTGCGCATATTTAACAAGTACAACAATAATTTTGCAAATTGTCATATCTGACACATTTTTCTCAACGATTTGCCAAGCAGTAAGCAATAAACATAATACATGTATATAATCACAATAATATTCATGCAACAAATCATGATAAAGAAAGTCGTAAAAACTGTGAATAAGTAATAAATAAAAAAATAGAACGTGCTTGATTAATGAAAAAAGTTTGATAACAATCCGCATTAAGTTAGTTCATGAAACCACACGACACGGATTATCTTGATTTGTAGAACTATATTTATGAAAACGTCACGCAGAATAGTATATATTGTTGCTTTCGAATAAATTTGTCTGTTTTTATCAATATTCATACCACTCCGGATATGGGAAAAGTCGCGAGTAGTCGTTTGATTTGTTCAATCATTTGGAGCAATACGTGTCACATGACATTCATATCATCATTCTATTATCGTTAGTGCCAATCAAGTAACTCAACCTTGCTCTATTTTAACATCCCGTATTCATGATTGCTAAATTGCCTATAAGTTACAAGCCTATAAAGGATCGGGGCTTGGTTTGTTAGATTCAAAGAGCTTCACTTCAATCATATCTCAGGAAGTTAGAGAGGAGGTTTCTCTAAATTATCAAATGTCACATAAGAAAAATCACTTTAATGTATTCGTGACGACTTATAAGCTCTTCTGGATTTCCAAGATTGATTATTTAGGCGCCCTTTCATTATTTGAAAGGAACTTCGGAGCTCTGTGGAGGTAAATTAAAAGCATCAAGTTCCACAACTAATTTGATATTTTCGCATACAATGGCCATCCATGTAAATAGGTCAATTTATTTTTCTGACCAAAACACTGAGAAAAACATTGAAGCCATTGACATAGTCCATCTTGGCAGTCTTCAAAGTTTATTCTTATTGGAAGTGATCCTCAATGTATTCATCATTTTCGTTCTTTCCACTGACAGCTGTTTCGACTTTCTACAAACCGATAAGTATCTTTACAAACTTCTTGCTTCTGTAGACATTGTGGTGTCAATTTTCTATAACGCTTCTTGCTCATCTTATGTTTTGGGAAATTACATTCACATCAATGCGGATACCTGTTGGATGCTTCTGGTCACGTTTTCATTCTGTGTCAATCTATCAGCCTGGACTATGTGTTGTATTGCATTGCACAAGTTCCTGTACATCAAATATCCTTTAAGGTACTTCAGAATTGTTAGAGCACAGCGAGTGATAGCTTTCCTCGTGATGGGCGGGGCTATCTCCATGAATGTCATTGTTTGGTTACCCATAGAGGGGTTCCCATTTTCCACAATACATGGATGCTCATTATCTGGCGTTTTGGAATCATTTGGATCCATGGAGCAGCTCCGATATCTTGCCATCGCACTGGCTGCGTTGTCACTCCCAATCAATATTACAGTTCTACTCGATTTTGCTCTCATTTCGGTAGCCATAAAACAGTCGAGGGTCAATCGTAGAGTTGGAGCGATGGTATTTTCACAATCCGAAGAGAGTTACGAAGGAGTGCAAGTCAAGAGAGATATTCACCGAGTTAAATTCAGAGGACTTTTGAACATCCTCTACCTCGTCAACTTGGCTTTATTCTTACTTGTGTTGACATCTGTAAATTCATGCCTGTTTTATTTTCAGCCAGATAACATCAGCTACAAGGCAATCCTGTTCGTTAATGATTTTCTTAATTTTCTTTGGTCAGGCAAAATTGGGGTTCTCATCATAAGTGATGTTAAGATGCGAAAAGCAGTGAGAGATTATTTAATCATAGGATGCAACAAACTAAAAGATAATATTATACATATATAACTTTAGTATACTTGATATATTCATGAACATATTTCATAATATCGTTTGAAATTTGAATAAATTTATAATTTCTACGCTACATCATCCTGGCAAGAGCGGCACAACACATATAGTAAAGACAACACTGAATACCTAATACCTAATGCCATAGAGAAACAGAAATATCTATGTCGGAAACAAGGTAATACTTCTACATGCCCTTGCTATCTCAATCATGCTGTACACATGTGAGCAATAGACATTGGATACTGAGCTACGAGCAGTAGGAATGAGATGCACAGTATCAAAAGACTCCTTGGCATCTCATAAAACGACCATGTCACCAACCTTTGAAAGATCACACACAACAAGTAAGTCAGTATGAAGACCTACTGACCGTGGTGAAGAAAAGGAATCTCAAATGAGCACTTAAGACATTCAGAAAAACAAGCAAGACCATCCTGCAAGGAACCGTTCAGGAGAAAAAGAAATGGTCTGACGACATCTTTGAATTGAAATCAAAAGTTTTTTTCTGTATTCCCAGATGACGGTTTACGGAACCAGTGATCAGTACCCAAAGGCGCAATCTTGTGACGTTTCATACTCCGTAGGCATATGAGGTGTTCATCTGCTATGTTGACGAAATGTGTAATTTGTCTTTGCTCAAATTAAGTGATTCAAATAAATGTTGGGGCGAATCATGGTTAATTTACTGATCGTGATACGGAAGCTAATTCGCAGTCTTTCGGGAACAATATGATATTAATTCAGCTTTCTACACATTTAGAAAAAAAATCACAAAGAGTGCAAACCTGCGCGGAAAAGTGCAATATCCGGCAAGAAGCCAGTAGATCATGGGTCAATAGATACTTTGAATAATTTGCTGTGAATGAAGGTGTTGTGCTCTAAATGATTATGATACACCGCTATTAACAAACCCACAGCAAGCCTGAATTGAGAAAAAATGTACTCATTTCGAGTGCATGGTTGACGAAATGGTTCCATCGCCTGTAGCCTATAGTTTGGTGCACTGCGGAGCGATTAAGTCATCTAGATTCATGTTTAACATTGTGTTTTAACGTACTTACAAGTTCATACTGGTCTGACAGAAATGAGAGCAACTGAACATAAACGTGATTAAAACTTCGAACTACGAACAGCGTTCAAAATATCTTCATTGACGAACAAGCACAATGGAAATATTAAATTTTTCCATTGTTCACTCAGTAATTTTATTTTGCCAAAAGCTAATCGTCAACAGGCGCGCGCACCCAGGATTTTGATCACAAGTTTGGCGCCCCCCCCCCCCCCCCGCCCCTCTCGGCTGAGCTGACAAGCAAACAAAAAAGGTAATCGCCTAAAATTTGGCGCCCCCTTATAAGCCTTTTTGGTCAACTTGTGATAATCTGAGCGGTCGTTGCTGTTAATACTTACCCTGTTTAAGTGTACATTAAAACAGGACAAACACGATTTGACGATTATATATCAGGTGCATTTGATAAACTGAACATATGTAAGATGTTTGTATAGATATTTGTTTCAATAGTAAGATTAGAACGTCGTGCAACACATGCAAATTTATCTCTATTTTTTTTAGTAATTACCCCTGTCCTATACCGCACCTTTCCTTTGCACTGCACACACCTTGCAGCGATATGGACTGTGTGTTATCCCGGGACGTCCGTTGAGGCTTGGTCGGCGTTCATTCGGCGCGAGGGTGATGTTGAACTTGATGAAGATATGAGTGAATGCAAGAAAGAGTTCCATTCTAGCTAGCTGCTCGCCAAGGCACATCCGACGCCCTGCAAGAATCAATTATAATAATTATATCAATAATGATAATGATTATAATAATAAAGATTATTATTATACATGTATATAATGTAGATGTTGCTATGGAAAGACTTTATACCTGGTACTTTTTGTTAAAGTAAACTAAGTCGTCGATGAAATATTACGGACATGGTCCTGCTTTAGGTAAAAATAATAATGATAATAGCAATAATAATAATGGGGAAATTTAGTGGTGTACAAGCAAAATGCTATAATAATGTAGAACACAATAACGGATGTCATAGACTTTAATGCATTTTTTTTTAGAATCATATATTATCATTGACACCAAAGCTTTCAGGCTATATGACTTTGACTATTAAGATCTTCTGACAAAAAAGGGTTTTTCAGGGATTGTTAAACAATAAACCATAATGGTTACCATAAAACTGTACATGTATTCATATACCTTTTATGTTCGAGATTATTGTAAATAATCGTAAATTGTAAATAATGCGTGTGCACCCCTTTGTGGGCCGTTGGAGACAATATTGAATAAATTCTTTCTATCATTACGTCACCCAGCGGAATTAATCACAATATTTCATTATTGTAAATTGTTAATTTTTTTAAACGCCTATATATGGAAAGTGAGTTACAGGGTACGACTGAGGTTTTATCAAGAAATGGGGAGAATTAACCACGTTGCTAACCTATTGAGAAAGGTATGAATTCATCAAATCGCTTCAGACTACTGTCTGTATCTAAGAACCTTTCAGGCCGAAACTCTCGAGGGCTCTCCCATGCACTTGGATCCATGTGGCATGCGTAAAGGTTGGCTAAGACAGGAGTACCTCGGGGAAGATAGTGTCCATTAGATATTGTGACGTCACGAGTGGTCACGTGGGGTATGGCGATAGGAATAACGTTGCCAAGGCGGAGGATTTCCTGCAGACAAGCCTTTATTGTGAAAAAAAGAAGAAAATGCAGACTTTTATCAAGCGAGAATAATTCCAGAAAATGCGCACTCAATCATATTGTCTTCTTGTTCTCTTTCCCCAACAGATAAACGCATCATATAAGTGCAAGTGCATTTTCAGATGACGATTCTTCCTTGAATAAATTACCTGTTACAGGTTTTCTTTATACCATTAAGATTGCATCAAAATACACTGTTAGGTCAAAGGGATAATGCTTTTAGGCATATACATAGATAGATTTGGGTAAAAAATGGTTAGTTCAAAATTTGCAGGATACAACTTTGAACCATGTAAGGTTCAGCAGCTGCTTTTTCACACATTTGTGGCCAAATGTTTGTGTGTTAAGTTAACTTCTCTTATAAATGGCTAATCTGTGTGTACGATTGCTATGAATTTATATGCTTATCCTGCTTATTATGGAAAAATAATACCTAGTAACTTTTACAAACTTGTGAATCTTTTATAAAATGGTTAAAATTTGGTTTAAAAAAACCTTTAGATTATGTACTCTATTCAAATCCCAACGGAAAATAATGATGACTGTGCCATACCTGTGTGAACGGTAGTTGGTGGCGATCAGCCCAGATAGGCAGACGTGTATCACCGACGACTTCATCAAGTTCTTGCTGGACCCTCGATTGGACTTCAGGATAGAGTACCATGAACGTCACACCCCACATCACACCTGCGTGGGTAGTCTCTGCACCGCCTATGAACATATCAGTCGCTGCGTACGTCACACTCTCACAGATGACCCGTTGGAGGGTAATATCATCGGCACAGTTTGATTGGTGATTTGAAATGTCCTTGTGATGCTTTGAAGGACGGTCGCTATCTGCAGAAGATGTGAAGTTACTTTTGTCAACTGATCCTAATTTCACACTTCCATTTTGATATTTGCAACTTCCTTTTAAAGAACCCTTCTTAGATTGCATTTCCCGATCTGCACAGGCAATTTTCAGGTTTGCGTCTTCTAAGCAAACATCTATGAACCCCCGTCCTGGCCCCTTCCGCGCTCCATCTTGCTTCTCCTCCACAAGCTTCTTCACAAATTCAAAGATACCCTCGAAACCTTCGGCAACAGCTCGGTTAGCTTTCAATGGCAGATACCACAACAACGGGAAGAAGTTTACCGCACTGGCACTTGAAAGATGACGGAAGAACTTGTCCGCCATTTTGAGCAAATGCTGAAAGTCGGGATCATCACAAGAGAAGGTCTTTCCAAAGCAAAGCGAACAGATGATGTTGCAGAGGGCCATGTGAACTGTACTGGAGATGTCGATAGGCTGACCTTGGCTAGATTCGAGGTTTGAAATGATGCGGCCGATGTCACTTGAAATTTTGACCTCCATGTTGAGGTCATATGAGGTCAAACCTCGCGTGACCTTGGACCATGCCTTGCGATGACATCGCCATTCCTTCGTTGGTTGCTCGTTTGCGATTCCTAATCAATGATATAGGAGCAAAACACAGTTAGATTTTTTTTCCGAGAAATTAGGTCAACACCTTTTCAACAATCGTTTGTGGGATAGTGCTATCAAAATTGAAACTTTCTGTAATGATGCGAATTATGGAATGTTTTCACATTTCAACAAACAAATATGAGTATTGCATCATAGCAAGGTCGAGGTGATAAGATCATATGTTACTTTGTTGTTGTATAGTGCCGTATAGAGTCAAATTAGGAATACTCTTCAGGTGGGATGCAATTCAGGAGGGAAAATGCATCCCCCACTTGAAGAGAATTCCCCTGTCGACGCTACAATGTAGTTGAATATCGTTATATTCTGAGTGAGAGTTTAACATATTCTGTAATTCAAACTCAGAAGAATCTTTCTTTTTGTGGATCTATGACTGATGCGATGTTACTAGAATACATAATTATAGTGTCGGTGGTGATTAGGCGCGAATCCACCGGCAGAAACGTGGGCGCCATCGTAAAAATGTGGAAAAGAAATTTCAAAGTAAAAAATAGTAGAAATAGGCGGAATTATATGTAAGTGTTTTTTTTTAAATTTTGCCTAGCTGGAATTTGTCTAAACATTTTCCGTCTCCGTTCATGCGCAATCTTGGATAATTGCCTGGTAATTACTATTTTTATAATCATGTTATACACACAATTTCATTATATATTCCACATCACGGTAACATAGTGGGAATCCAGAAATGGAGCATAAATGTTCCAATGTTTAAAAAGTGCACTTTTCAACAAAAATTTTGTTCAATAAAAACAAAGATAAGTAAAGGCTTTGAATTACAAAAGAGGAAGATTTCGTTTTAAAAGAGTATCTTTTTCATGAATAAGTTGGATTAGTTAAATATTATTTCTTGGTTGTCTGCGCATTTTAAACATTTCTATTTATGTGCCCGGCCCCTTTGCCACCCTAGCAGCCACCGAACATTGATTCTTTTTAACCCCCCCCCCCCCCCCTATGAGGAAACAAAAAAATCTTTCACCTCGTCCTCGGTTAACGTGATTCAGCATCCACACGGGACGGCCATCGAAGCACGTTGATTTCTCCACGAAACATTCCCTGATGACGTCAGCATTGTTCAGCACGACAACAGTCTCCGCGCCGATCTTGAGCGAGAACACGTTACCATGGTGACGGCCAAGGCTTAGCAAGCTCTGATGAAGTTGTCGGCAGTCCAAGAATGGAAGGTATCCAAGGATTGGCACGCCGCGAGGACCAGGGGGAAAACGATTCCCTCTGAGGGTAGGATTTAAGTAGGGCGATGGGATTAAAAAAAAATCTTTTTAAAAGTTTCAATCATAATTAATTTATTACGAATACCACATAACAGCATGATCAACAAATGAAACAGTAAAATTGTGCTGAATGGAAAACGCGTAGGCCTACAAAACCAAAAAGGGGAGGGGTATTTGTTATGTTCATGTCATTAAAAAATATTTTCAATGTCAAATGTCATTGCTAATGCTAAAATAACAGAGCAAACACATTTGTTTTCAATAAAAAAAATATTCTTGAAAATAAAAAACGGACAAAATCAATTATAGTATGTGGTATAGAGTTCCAGTTCCAGTCCAAATTTAGCGTAAGTATAAAATGCTGGTCTAGACCTTTCATGAATTATTGCTGATCATATTGATAAATAACGGGTATGATTTTATCAAAATTCTAACAATCAATGGATGTCATGTTGCAGCGTACAAACAATTAATATAACACACTGGCCTTTTTGAAATCACACTACAAAACGCTGGTAACACCAACCAGAATCTATATAAGTCCACTCCACAAAAACTATTGAAGTAATACCCGTTTGGAATGAAATTGATATATTTGAACATCGACTGGTGTTGTACAGGTACATAACCAACACCAGTAGGTGTTTTCATATACCGATTTTATTGACAACGAGCGTTATTTCAACACTTTTCTGGTGTGGACCTACGTAGATTCTGGCTGGTGCTAAATTAAACACCAGAATTTTCGCAGTGTAGTATGAAAGTTTAATTTGGTAATGCCGTCTATACACCTCAAACTAGAATAAATATATAAACATTATTTATTTACCTGTTTTTCATGAAGTATCCAACCGTCAAAAGGGTAATGATCACCACAAAAATAGTCACTGACAATAAATGGAATAAACTGTACCCAGCAAATATCGAAGAAAAGAGAGACATCATTAATATGAGATAGAAAACACCTTGAAGCAAAGGAAAATATATCTCGCTCCGTGTAAATATATGATTTTCAAAATGAACACCGATATATGCGTCCACTTTCAAGATTATTAAAAAGTGTTGTACTAAAGTTCTTCGACTATGAGGATATATCATTCATGAATACTATAAAAGAACGAGACATGAAATGCAATTTGAATATATTTCCACAGCTGTCAACACAAGACCAACATGAGAATGAATAGCGTCAAGAGCCTCAAACAGTAATAACTCTTCTGGCCATGAATGATGAATTTTTTTCAAGTACGGTGCTCCTAAATGGGTCATATATTCTAATGGCTCTTTTGAGACGTAGTCCGGTCCACTCAACATAGGGTTAGAGGCAAGAATGCTGAGCATTCTGTTTTATTTTGTTCAATATGATTTTAATTACTTTCCCCTATTTAAAATTTGACACTTTGATTTTTCAAATTAAAATAATATTAGACGAACTAACGCATTTTTCAATGAAGTTTAGCGAGCAATTAGAGCTAGAAATATATCTAACGAAATCGTTCAATATAGTTTACTTTATGGCAATATAGAGACAAATGAACAGCTAAACCCCGAAGATCTGTATTTAAAAATACTGTAGAAACATTGTTCATTTTGGAAATTACGTTTGTTGAATCTATGCGGATTGTGGTATATTAATCATTTATCTCACTTTAGTTCATTTTAAATATAAAATGTTTCATACTTTCACTTTGTGCAAACATTGGAATATTTGTGGGTTATTTGTAAGCATGTGCCAGTGTTTGTGTAGATGTGCGTGAGAATACTTTTAGAATGGGTGTCAGCGTGTATGTGTGTGTATGTGGGGGTAGGGGTAGGGTGGGTGTTTGTGTGCGTGTGTGTGTTTGGTTTGGTTGTGCGTGCACACGTGTGCTCGTGAGTGTGTATAACATGATATAAACTATTTCCGCAAAATGAAGTGGGGCATGGACAATAGAGCCGTATGCCGTGCATTCAATTGTGCGGACATAACAATCGCGAGCCGATTCCGATTTGAAGAGCATTGAAATGGCGTTCGACTTATTTTTTTTCTGATATAGATTAGATCATGTTACATGTCGATGCGCAAATGCTGGTTGACAATAATCGACGGTCCTGAATATGGGCATCTAATGTGTGCGTGGTCTAGGGTAAGTGTGTGTGTGAGTGAGCGCATGTAAGGGTGGGGTTGCGCGAAGATTGTTTTTTTTTTTATCTCGACATGATAGCTGACCTTTATCGTCGAAGAGGGTTGTTTGTTGCTGTGGTTGTTTGTCGTCTGGCGAGCACGAGTGTGTGTGGGTGCGTGCGCGCGTGTGGTTGTGTGTGTGTGTGTGTGTGTGTGTGTGTGTTTGCGTGTAAAGATGGTTGTGCGCAGATTGTTTTATCTCGACATGATAGCTGACCTTTCTCGTCGAAGAGGGTTGTTTGTGGCTGGTTTGCTGTCGCCTGGTGAGCATGTGTGTGTGTGTGTATGTGTGTGTGTGTGTGTGAGTGCGCGTAAGGGTTGTTGTGCGCAGATTGTTTTATCTCGACATGATAGCTGACCTTTCTCGTCAAAGGGGTTGTTTGTGAAAGTATGTACATTATTGGAGGGAAGCACCAGTCCATATCCTCATAAGCATGATCATCAGCACCACTCGGACCATCATTATTATCATCATTATCGTCTTGCATATCACCATGATCAGGAATTCACACGATATTGGTAGTTATCATTATCAACATCAATAATCTTCATCATTATAATCATTCCATCATCATTGCTACAATTTGCATCATCATCGACATCATTATCATCATCATCACCATCTCTAAAATTATCTTCGCCAACATCATCATCATCATCATCATTACCATCATCTTCATCATATTCACCATCTCCATCATCATCATCATCATCATCATCATCATCATCATCATCACCACCATCATAACCACCACCACCACCACCATATCCACCACATTCATCATGATTATCATCATCATCATCATCATCATCATCATCATCAGGGACTATAATTGCGACTTTCAAGTTTTGCATTAATCAATGGGCAATGTAGTATCTTATTAAATCATGCAGCCAACATGATATACAAAGATACCTGTATTATTATAAGACTATTAAAAGTCAAAATGGAGATCCTGACAATGATTGGTAGATACCGCTTGCACATAGAAAAACAAACAACCATAACATATAAACACAAGTAAGCATTGAAACAAAATAATAAACGAAACGAGTGTGCTTTACAGATCATATTCTATTCAATTTATGAATCAGAAGCAGGAAGACCTTACATACAATACAATAAACTTGATAAAATACATTAAATAGTGCAAATTCTTTCTTTCGAAACATTCTCCCAAATAACCTCTGATTGTACTGGTAGTTTACAACATCGCTTAAAATATCCATATACATGTATTGCATTTCATTCATTTCTATGTCATAAAACACAAGTGCTCAAAGTATGTTGTCAGACAATGTTTGGTCATTTACAATGGCAAATAACATCATTCAACTGTTTGTAAGATGAACGAGTTGATCAATGATAATTTCATACAAGGATTTTTTTCATAAATATACAACATTTAATATACAATTTTCAGTTAGTTATTCACTTCTATGGTTCCAGGCAAGGTTTTTGAATGACTTGAAGTCACAAGAAATAAATACTTACATAAATAGAGCCTCCAATTAACAATTTAATTTACTTTAGAGCAATAATACATGCTCGCAAGTTATTTACATTTCTAGTCTACATGAACACAAAACCATCATTGTTTTGAACCAACAGTAGACAATTACAACTTGCAGATCACTTACAACCATATTATATTTGATTAAAAATAGATAAACGTACATGTTACTCGTAAAATTCCCCATTAAAAATCACGGAAAAGCAAGATATTATCAGGACTGATAGTTGAGTAACTTTCGACAAAAAGAAATATCAAGCAAATATATGAAGCAGATATAATTTGTAAATTGGTTTCCTTCTGCCAGAGCCAGATGATACTATACAAGAATTTCACGGTGTTAGTCTAATTCTAATTCAATTCTACCAAAATGGAATTAAAAAATTAGACCAGCTAAATATATTTCCCTGCTGTAAACTTGTAGAAACCAAATACTTTCTCAAATATTTCAAACAACATAGGATTAATTATAATTCTTAAAATACATTGAGCTCAAATATATTCACTTTCATTTGAATAAACGTTATACTTAATTGTTCAAATATACAGGCAAGAAAGATTGTCTCATAAAGGGGATGTTTGCTAGAAAGTTGCAATTAATAGGAAATTGGTTGCCAGTTGGGTGTGAACAGTCTGTGGATCTATTGAGTAGTGTTACTCTGATGGCACGTGCCTATTAATTGCAGCTTGCAATCAATTGCAACTTTCTATCACCACTCCTTAGTGAGTGAGCTATCAATATAGCTATATGGGCCAAACTATCTCATATCATATCTTTATATACACAAAATAAATATTTCTCAAAAAAGCAATAACCAATACAAAAAAATCATCATTACTCAAAAGAAAATTGCCAATCATGTTGTCAAAATACGTTTGTTGGAAGTTTGTCAAAATAGAGTTATAGATTTAGTACTGATTAATACTGTATGAACAATGTAATGTTGCTTACAAACAAAGCAAACTATGAGGCTTTTATAAGTGAAAATGGACATTGGATATTGAGTACATTATATTCAATAAAGGTTTTTGCAAAAAAAAAACACAAAGTAAAAAAAAAACATGGAACTATATTCCCGTAATCCCGATACAAGAAAATAAATTATTAAAGGGATTAATCTTAACATTTTCAAAAGAATTCCAAACATATTGCTGTACTTTACTTATGGACATAAGTAAGAACTCTAATCTATTAGTGAAGTGCAAAACACTTTAGAAATGAGTAATTTGAAATGACTCTTTTATTTTATTTTGATTGAATACTTTTAATTCCTCCACCAATTTCGCAGAAAAGGAGTGATAAATTTATACTTTTATTGAATGATCATCTCCGAGGATGATTTCTTTTCATGAATTTGACAGATGATGGTGATCTGCTCATATGTCCAAGAGTTCTGCCTCGCTATCTCTTCTTCCACTTTCTAGCAAACCCGCATCACTAAACCGTCTTTCACTGTGCTGCTCCTACAGATGAAAATCAAAAGAATAAGAATTAAAATGATACATGAATTAGTCAGATACTCAATGACACAAACATGGAATTGTCTATACTTGTGTACAATCATATGTTCTCCATTTAAACAGTTCAGAAATGAGTAAATTTAAATGATTGTTGGATTTTTCATTAATGTTTGATTGGAATTTGGAATTTATTCATTTGAACGTCATTGACATGTACAGCCAACATTTTGTTCTGATTGGAATTTGGAATTTGGAATTTATTCATTTGAACGTCATTGACATGTACAGCCAACATTTTGTTCTGATTACATTTTTGTTCCATACACATTGTGTTATATCAAACAAATTATACAAAATAAAGAAAATATAAATGATTTAGTAACAATAATGAAACAATTGTATATGAGATTAACTCTTTCTATGCCCTATTATGTTTCCCTAGGCTGGTGCATTAATTTCCCCCTTGCAGTTTTAAATATTTTTCTGATACATTGATATGTTCATATGGTCCTAACTTTTTACTGGTGCATTCTCAAAGAAAACGTTTTGTAGCAAACTTGTAGGAAAAAGTTTAAGCTTTCCAACCATGTATGGCATGTTTTATATTTTTACACATTTGGTCTAATAATCTAATTATTGATTGATGATGTTTTTTTCTTTCAAAAAATTTTCTTCTCTCCCATAGAAGCTGTATTGTAAAGAAGTGCACTCANAATAAATATTTGACAACAACCATTTGTTACAATACACATCGAATCTATACAATTAATACATATTTATAGGTCAAATTTAAACAATTACAAATTATCATGCTTTGTATGTGTTATATAAAGACCCCCGAACAGTAAAAGCGGTTTCTTCGAGCATTTGGAAAGAAATATTGGTGTAATAATGTGATATATACATATAGGTTAACTAGCATAAAGGTTTAGCGTCAACATACATAATGATTTCATTTTGCATTTTAGAACTCCCCTCATTTATTTATTATGCACTTAATGAATTTACCAAAATGAGCAATCAAGTTGTTATTATCAAGCTTCATGATGTGAATGAACTGATCTTTGGGGGTTAGGTTTAAGAAATTATTATCATTGAATAAGCATGAAAATAGATTGTCAATTGAGGCTGTTTTGCTTGAAATTGTCATCAATTGGTCAGCATGCAATAAGGGCATTTCCTTTAAGGCTGCCACCTAGAATCAGCAATTGAGACTACATTAACTTCTTCTATTTTTATGCTGTTTGTGATATAGATGGATGAAGTGAATGATCAGACTATCAACATATTTTTATGAACTAATTCCATGAAAAAAAGCATAACAAATGAAAATGTAATGCTTTCAAAACCTGTATGAAGAAGGACAAATAAAAAACTCACATCTTGACCTCCGTCGCTTTCATGCGTCCCCTCATAGACATGTTCATAGTTTGACGGTCTGAAGTTGATTGTTGCATTTCTCCCATAAACGTCATACCTCTCCGAGTGTCTCTTCTTAATCCTGACATAGATGAAAGCAATAACGACGACGAGGAAGACACAAAGTGCGATGATGGTTCCAATGATTGCTGACATTGGTGATGATAGTCCCTTTTTGGGTTGAACTGGAAATAAATGAAGAAATGAGGCTTAGAAGAAACAATTTAACTAACAAGTTTAAACTCTTGCAATGAATCAAAGACCTCAATGAAATTTTCATCATCAATTTTGCAACATTAATATTACAAGGCTTTAATTGTCATGCATTAATAATGGGACAAATCATTAATAATAAGTGTTGTTATATTTCTGAAGTAGGGTAATGCACTTGCTGCATCGTGTTCTAATGAAAATTTCTTGGAAGTGAATTTTTTAATATTCCAAATTATGCTAAGGTTTGATAAACAAATCCAGAGAACAGTAGCTATTGGCTCAGATATCTAGCAACCTAATTTTGTGGCCAGATATTAAAGTGATATATTTATAATAAATATGCCTGAATGTCTACATGCAATTAATTAATCTTCAAGAAATAACAGCTTACGATTGTAGAGTTTATGAGTTGTGATGGGTACAGTCTTGGAGCGAACTTCTCGCGTGACAGTATCATTATCCCAGAGTCCTAGCAGCTGAATATGGTAGGTTTCACCCTCTGTTAAGTTACGGATCATATATGACAGTGATGAACGCTCTACAATCTCTGACTCCAGAACTCTACTCTCATCCTGAAAGTAGTTAACAATTTATAAAATTAATGAAGGATTATTGTTGTGAAGAGCAGATAAGAGGAATGAAAAATGAGAGAAAAGAGGAGATAAAACAATAGTATAAAATAAAAGAGTGAAAGAAAGGGGAATTCTGGAAAATAAAAAAATAGGAAACTAAAGATAGGGTATGGGAAAAGCAATGAATGAAAAGGGAAATATGTCAGAGGAGATAAAAAAACCCGGAAAAGTAGATGAGAGGAGAGTTAAGAAATGAACAATTACGTTTAATGATACACTCTTCAGGAATAAAGCTCTTCTAAGGAGAACAATGAGTATTAATGCATTGTGTATATTATCTCAAGAATGCAATGATTTCAAAAGCCATTAAAAATATTATTACTACAATTCTCCTGTTTACCTTTGAGACAACCATTAGCCTCCAGCCGACAATATGAGAAACAATTTCTTTGGGTAGAGCTGACCACCTGATGGAAGCAGTTGTTGTGGTGACCTCAAAGATGTCAATGTCAAATGGTTCTCCAGGGTATGGGATAGCTATAAACGACAAAGACAGAAACGACAAAAACAATTATATGGAACATATGGAATTAGAAACAAATTTGAAAGAAAGGTTCATATAATTAAAGGAGAAAATTGAAATAAATCATTATTATATGAAAAACAAAATATGTATTAACACTCATGATTTATCATCCTGTTTGTCAATACCAAATAAACAATTATTTGAAGTTCATTGGTTTATATCCTACACCTGCTACTAGTATTGAAGAAACACTCCAGTAATTTAAATGATATGGGGTTATATCCCACTGCTGCCACCATAATTATATTGAAGAAACGTTCTAGTCATTTCAATACATTGGATTTATCCATTGCTGACACTATACTAAAATAACATAAACCATGATCTTTTTAACTGTAATTTTATTTCAACTACAATTGTTAGAGTATGATTCTGAAATACCGATGGTAGAGATTATTAACTGCAAAAAAAATTGATAATTGTTTCACACTTACATGGAAGCCAGAGAGTGTCCACTTCAATCTTACTGGTCTGAAGATGAATGCCAACCTGAGCTTTACCAACAAGCACAACAAGCTGAACAACATAGCTCCGAGCTGGCCGCAGATCCAACAGGGTATACTTTCGAAGTTCAGGTCTATAGTAATGACACAGATAGGATTCCAAAATTCCAATTCATTTTGTATTTATCTTGATACAATATAGGTCATTGAGAATTCACGATACATTTCACCCTAAATAGAACGAGGAGGTGCCTTTGTGAAGGATTTAAAAATAATAATGTATTTTAAAGATATATTCTGGTATTTGTTAAAAAAATAAAATTAATGTTCACAGAATCGCACAAAATGTGAGAAGAATGTTCAGAACTATGAATAAATAATATGTGCCAAAGTGTTTTGCAAGAAAATGTATAATGGCAGAGAAATGTGAAAATAAAGGGTCAAAATTGGGCCATGTCGGGCCGACAGATTTTATACCAGTCCCACGCGCTGCTTCCTGTGTTTGCTGCAGTGGACAGAGCACGTGGAGAATGACATAATTTCGCTTTTAACCGGTTTGAGGTTATCATATTAGTTTTCCCTTGTCTACACAAGTCACGTTGTGCTTTGTTTGTAACATAAGATTATTTTAATCATTCATTTTTCCAAATTGAAGTTCTTTGCAAGTACTCGATATTCGCTTTAAGGAAAGAAAAAATTAAAGTACTACTTTAGGAGATGTAATCATTAACCTTTGGGTGGACACTATACGGTGGACATGAAATGCTTAAAATGCTATATGTCTCAAGTAGAGCTTCCAATCACATATGATGTAAAAGTTTATTCTGAGGCAAATGAATGTGTCCATATTTTTTCTAAGAAAACATTTTAATTATCACTCTTAATATACCTGAATGAGACTGTGCTATTCCATGGTTTGCCACTGTATGTTAACTCCCTGTACTTGAGGCGGAACTGGCCGATGTACTGCCTCTGAAGATCAGTAAGGCCTGGCCATCTGATAGTGGTACCATGCGCTGATGTGTTGATGGCAGTGATGTTGATTAAGAAGAATGACAGAGGTAGAGGCAGAGGCTTACTGGCCAGAGTGGTACTTGGTGGAGCTACAAAGCAATAGAGATAAGTATCAAATAAGATGTCATATTATAAAGACTGAATGACAATGTGATTTTCTAATACAATGGTTCAAACCGAAATCCTGAACTGCCTGAATATTCATGCAATATTCATGATATTCAGAGACTAAAGAAATGGTTATATAAGTTGTATTATGATTAAAAAGATGCAACATAACAACTTTTCTATAGTACAGAATTGAATAGGTGCAGAAAGTGGTTGGTTATTTTGGAAGCAATATACTCTTGTTATGATCAAGATGCAAAAATGATCTGGTAAATGTTGAAGTTGTTCTGATTGAATAATTTAAACTGCTGCTCGCTTCAAAACTAAGTTAGATATTGTATATTGACCATAATACATTTCCAGTAGACAATGGGATAACTTGAAGAGAAAATGTCTCAACATATTCAGCCAAGAAGAAGTCAGGTAAAACTATCTATTATCTGTGAAAGAAACTCACAATCATAGCAGACCCATTCCAAACAGCATGTGTCAGCAACCCGAATGTGGACTGGGTAGGGGCACTCCACTTGTCGAGGTGTGGTCGTTGTACTGTTACATATGTTCTTGCAAGACACTGTACCGTCATCACAGCGGCATCTGAGATCACAACCTTCCCGCCATTCCATACCGTTGTCATAGATCTTGTTGCTATGGCTACAGTCTCCATCTAAAAAGTAAAAAAAGGTGAGAGCTGTAACAGTCTGGTCTGTAGAGGTCCACCTATAATAAAGAAATTTCCTTTTGGATATTGCCCACTAAGTCTACAAAAGGGGGTAACAGCACATGGTCAGAATTTTGTAATTCCTCATTTTGCAAGCACATTTTCATATAATTTTATTCTTTTTTCTATCAATATGTCTTATACCACACAAATTACACCCAACTAGAACAAATAAGCAGTTCAACAAGAAATATAATTACTTTAGTTTGTAAAATGTACAATGGTGGCAGCAATGGGATATAAACAAAAATGCTGGGAAAGATTGATGTGAGATACCGGCACATGGAATAATTAGCTTTTGGCTCATTTCAGCTTTAGAGCAAATGATGCAGTTGATACAAACACAGACATAGGATTAGAAAATAATATGAAATTTGTTTAAAAAAATTGCCCTCACGGCTATTATAAAATATTGAATACAAATTCATTCCTGAACAGTTTTAGTACTCTGTATGATCTAACCATTTGGAAAACACTGCCACTCTGGGCAGCATTCACCCTTGATAATGACTTGGCGAGGATTGGGGCAAAGGTCAGATGCAATCACTTCCGTTTTGGGGCAAAGTTCACGACAGATGGTCCTTCCTGCTCTGCACTCACAAGCCGACTCACAACCATCGTTAAAATGCTGACCATGATGGTACACAGTGTCCTTGTACGTACATGGTTGTGCTGCAAGACAAGAAGAAAAACAAAGAAGTACATGGAAGAAATCAAAAGAATATCATGTGTAACAGAGGTGGAAGATTGCAGATTGCTCATTTCCATCATAAATGTTATCTAATCTTACACCAAGACATATCCCAAACAACACTTTAAAATACTTTCAATGTTGAGGATCTATATGATGCATTTTACATGGACTGTGAAACTAACGGATGGGCTGTAGAACCCAACTCTTTCAACACAAGCTTATGGGAGTGTGTAAAATGGAATACACAGCCCCCCCCCCCGCACTTTTCAAAATGTTCTTTTGCTGTTTTAAACGGTTGAACTATAGTGAAAATTGATTGCATAAATTTCATATTACCTCCAAATTAAATGTCCAAATTTCTAAATTTGCTTACGTTCATTTTCTGATGTAGTAACAAGGAAGATCTCTGTACTGGGTAAGGTGTTAGGCCATCGTGGTGCTACCTGGGAACCTATATGATCTGGTATACTGACTCTGATCTTCAGATAGTATGTCGTCTCCTTCATCAGGTCATTAATCTCCATCATGATGTGCCCTCGGATTTCAACACCAAGAGGGAAATCCTTCAAAAAATAAAAGAGAATGGAACACGATATTAAACCATATTGTGACTGACTTTTTCAAAGAAATGTTATCCATTTTTGTATCATTTTCATGGAGAATATTGGTGTAGAATTGGCAAATTCTTGAAGCAAAGCTGTGATCAAAAAGCCATCAAAATGATTCATCTGAGATACTTATGAGCGAGACATAATACTCGGCCAAAGTAGAAATAAAGACTGTGATTGTGTATTAAAGGATCTTGAAATATGACACAATAAGCGCTCTATTACCTCAGTTTCTTTGATCAATTAAACAAATAGTTGTAATGAAATCTATTCCCTTAACTTTCAGAGGACGGTATGAGGGCAGGAATGGTGTTATTAAATGGAATAATGATGAATTGAATCAATTCATTGAGGGGTATCATGAATACATTTCTTTGTATCATGAAATAACTTTCCTTGCACTTTTTAACACCTGTACAATCGGAGTTATTTCTTTAACTGATGCAATAATACTTGCACTTTCGGAAGTGAAAAAAAATCAATATATCCATTAAATCACAATAAAGTTTAATCTCACCTTTCGAAATTCTTGCCATTCATCAAGCGTAACGTTTTCAGAACTGTTAGTATAGTAGATGATGTAACCATTTGTCATGGCTCTCAGTTCAGTGTTTGAAGGAGGTGTGAAGCCCACAGTGATGGCTGTGGTATTAAATGCCAGGACAGATACATCTTGGACCACGTTCGGACTATCTGCAAGAGAGGTAAGATGAATAAAATATATTACACACTGGGAAACTGTGAATTACTTTATTATATACAACTAACTGAGATTCATTTACGTTTAATATGATTATCAGAAAAAGTGACCAGAAGTATTGCATCATGGAGGCAGTAAAGGAGAAAAAACAGTAAAGGTATACTCTATTGTTCAATTTAATTGAATTGCTCCTCATTTTATATATCAATTAACAATTTCAACGATGACATTAGGTTTTCAGGCAAAATCATTTCCTGCTTTATGTGCCAATTTAGGAAACAAAAATAATATAAGTTCAAGATGCAGAGGTCAAGCCTACCTGGTGACTTAGGATCATGACAGGCGATGACCCGGCAGCAGTCAGTGTCTTTCAGCTTGGTAACAATCGGTTGAGGGCAGAGTGAGGTCGGTGAGGGCTGCGAAGGCTCAGCACACATAGGCATACACATCAATGTTCCTCCTTCACACAGGCATCGTCTATCACACCCTTCGTCGATCCAGTCACCATCAGCCATTGTTATGTTTCCAGAAGGGCCACGATACATGCAACCAGGAGCCACTGGAAATGTTTAAGTAAAATGAGAAGTTAAAATTGCTCCAAACCTCCTTCACAATAATTCATGTGACTACATCATTGCTTCCAACTATTCAATTTGGCATCATATTGTCAAAGTTGTCAGAGAGAAAACATTTCTAAGAATAAAGATGTAAAATCTTAGGGCCTTTTGAAAAGATTTCTAACAGGTCGACCAACCTAAGAGTTATGAAGTATTCTGAAAGTATTACCTAGAATATTTTGAAGAGCCAAAGTTTGTCTTTGATAAATTTCTACAATGAAATGTAATAACATTTATTTCTCTTACATGGCTTTTTGCAATGTGAAAGGCACTTGCTAGTCAGCTAGCTACGATGTTGATTAAGATATCATTCCACTACAATAGCTTACCAGGTTGTTCACATTCCCACTGTGGACAGCATTCGCCAGGAAGTTGGACTTGCTTTGGGTTGGGGCAATGTACACTGGGCAATGCGAGGCTAGCTGGGCATCTTAAGACACAACGTTCACTCCCAGCGAGACACCTACACCGAGTGTTGCAGTCAACATCAAAGTACTCGCCGTCCTCGTATGTGTTACCATTTACTTCACAAGACGTTGCTGTATTCAGAATCAACGTAGATTATGAAATAGGAATATGATTTGGAATATAAGAAAAATATGTAATCAAGATGCAAGCAAATATGTCCCTGAATTTATAATGAGCAACATATGAGAACTGAAGAACATTGCTCGTCTTTTAGCACCCAAATCAGTACAAGTGCTCACAGTACTATCTCTCAAAATTTGCAATACAATTGACCCTGTAAGATATTGGGTAGTACAATACCTTATTTGTCGCAGATAATGACTTTTGCAAGTTTGCACGTAAATCAAAACTTAAAATTAATATTAAATTAATTGGTGTTTAATTCAGGCAATACTAAAATGGTGTAACTCACGTGGAGGAGGGCATGACCAATGGGGGCAGCATTCTCCTGGGGGAGGCTCAAGAAGCGTTGGGTATGGACAGGTCTGATAATCAGGAATCATCTGGCCAGGATCTGGACATCTATGTGTGCAGTCTGATACACCATTATCACAGAAACACACCTCCTCACACCCTCGATAGTATGTCTCTCCATGTGCTCGCACTACTCCGTCATCTATGCAATCCACTGAAAGAAAAAGGAAGTGCAAGTATAAAATCAGAGTAAGTTGATCTCAAATCGACAGATTACAATTGATTAAGCATGAAAACATTATATGCTTCATTGTAAGTTGTTGGAATTTCAACACCGCACTATCTCTGAAAAAAACACCCAAATACTTTAAACCAGTACATCAGGCATATGCTTAACATATCTGTTAACAAATTTGTTCATTTTAAGAAAACAACTTTCTATCATCAATTACATACAGATTCAAATAGTCCACGGGGTCAGAATGCAAAGTCACTCCATTCAGACAGGGGTTAGAATGCAAAGTCACTCCCAGTACTAGTCACTCCATTCAGACAGGGGTCAGAATGCAAAGTCACTCCCAGTACTAGTCACTTCATTCAGACAGGGGTCAGAATGCAAAGTCACTCCCTGTACTAGTCACTACATTCAGACAGGGGTCAGAATGCATAGTCACTCCCAGTACTAGTCACTCCATTCAGACAGGGGTCAGAATGAAAAGTCAGTCCCTGTACTAGTCACTCTATTCAGACAGGAGTCAGAATGCAAAGTCAGTCCCTGTACTAGTCACGCCACTCAGACAGTGGTCAGAATGCAAAGTCACTACCTGTACTAGTCACTTCATTCAGACAGGGGTCAGAATGCAAAGTCAGTTCCAGTACTAGTCACTCCATTCAGACAGGGGTCAGAATGCAAAGTCAGTCCCAGTACTAGTCACTCCATTCAGACAGGGGTCAGAATGCAAAGTCACTCCCAGTACTAGTCATTCCATTCAGACAGTGGTCAGAATGCAAAGTCAGAATGCAAAGTCAGTCCCAGTACTAGTCACTCCATTCAGACAGTGGTCAGAATGCAAAGTCAGAATGCAAAGTCACTCCCAATACTAGTCACTCCATTTAGACAAGGGTAATACATTCTGCCTCTCGTATTTAGACTTAAACAGTAACTCAAAAGACAAAATAAGATGACTTTCATGTTACATTACTTATTCTTTTTCATTTAGCACTTTGGATGTAATGAGTGATTTAATATTTTGTTAAGCTTATTCAGTAACTTTATAGTAATTTATAGAATAATACCTGGTTGAATAGAGTCGTTGGAGCCGCCATCACACTTGATGATGGTGCAGCACTCTGGGTCATCAGGATGGGGTTCCTCTCGGCAGTTCACTGGGTCAATACGTACATCAGGAGCAGGAGGGCACCCTCTAGGACGGCATATCCATGAACCAAGGAGACAGTCACATACTGAGTCACAAGACTGGTGGATGATCATCCCTTCGTCGTAATGCTTATTTTCATGTTCGCAGCCACCTAAGGGAGCTGCAATGTGAAATTTAAGAGCGTTGGATTTTACAAAATATGTTAATTACAAACGTACTTGTTCACACTTCTTTTATCAACAGGGAGAGGAGGGGGTTAGGGAGGGGCATTGCACTTGTTTTTTTTTTCAATGGGAATGTAATCACGTAATTATCATAACAGTCGCAAATCATGTTTTTATTTTATATTTAAAAAAATCGAACAAAAGAATGCATTCGCACGGGCGGATGGCATGTAAACGATCGAGCCGAAATGAAGAAATAAAATCCAGATATATCTAAAATCTTTTTACAATTTTCCTCAAAGAAAGAACCTCATTTCCTTTGGCAGATCATGGATCCACTCATTAAGGAGAATGGAATGGAGCAAAACGGAAACGGTGAGAGCAATGGGAGAAGAAAATGTGGTATATGGAAGCATGGATATATATCCATGATGGAAGCGATAGAGCGGGAGAGAGAGAGAGAGAGGGAGAGAGAGAGAGAGGGAGAGAGAGAGAGGGAGAGAGAGAGAATTTGCGTTTAGAGTAGCCTCTCATTTAATCTGAATATTTACGGGTGCCCAAAAAAATATCGTATTTTCATAACCTGACGTGATTTTGAAAGTTACTATTTACAGGTACAAAAACCTTCCTTCGGTCACCAATTGTACTAAATATGATGGTTGTTATCTATTATTATGATAATTATTCACCCGATATCGCATGATAAAAGGGTATACAATTATGGAAGGCTGAAACAAAAGAATTTGGAGCGATCGGGAAGTTTATTAATTTTTATCGCATTGATAATGAAAACTATAGACATAATCGTCAAAATTTCAAAATCCGGGGTCAATGTGGACAACTGATCCTTGTTATCAAGACCAACCATATCAGTTATTGCTACTGGTTGGCAATGGGTCATGCTGCCTACCGTCAAACATTCCCACATGCCAACTCGGCACCGCAACAATCCACTGGAGGCGAATCACAGCGGGTAAACTTGACCCGATCGTTTCAAGTTTTGCTCCGGACTGAGGTCACTGGTACCAATCACTGTTCATAGCTTCTTAAAGATAACATTGAATTTGGGGTCTTTCCTTGTCCTACAAATAATTTTAATCTATCACAAATTATAACGTTCCACAGTTGACCCATTCACTTGCGACGGTAGACTTATTTAGCCAAAATCAAATCAGAAAGCCCTTTCATGCCGGGGGTGTCAACATTTCACTGAGACGCATTTTCCGCAAATAAAAGGAAAACAAAAAAAGATGAAGCCGACGAAAATGAAGGAGAAAAAGAAAAAGAAAAAGGAAAAGAGAAACAAAAATAATACGAAGAAGAATAAAAAGGAGAAAAAAGGAGGATGAAAAAGAAAATGAAGAAGGGGGTAAAAAGGACGAAGGTCATCACGCAGCACATAAACTTTGTTGTTTTGTTCTTAATTTTGTTATTGCTCAAGCAGGCCCATTTCGATGTGTCAAGTGGACCAGGGGGATCAAATGACTGTCCCCTCTACTCTATTTCCTTGCTAGGAAATTGTGGGTGAAAATTTCATAATTTCTATGCTATTATCATTCGTCAAGAAAGATAAATTGCAAATTGAATAGAAAATATACATTTAATATAAAGCAAATTATTTGTGAATAAATCGTTAACAGTATTCTAATAAGGCGTATATTACCAATTAGAATTTTAACATCTTCACTACACAATGTTGTAATACACATGTAGATATCAATTATCATTAGTTTACAATTACAGCGCGGTGCGCTCGAGAAGCCTTCACGGCTACCCTCATTGCATGACGAAGACGAAAGTAGTCAACAGTCGAAATGTCGCAAAGTTCCTGCATATTGCTGAATGCACACTACTAGCTAGAACTTCGATTTTTTTTTAATATCTTGCACGATTCGTTTTCCAAAATCCATATCAACCTACCGTATATTACCGTATATTACCGAATACCGTATATTATATGTTAATTACTGATCTATATGGGGGGGGGGGGGGTGGTTTGACCAAAATCATATGGCATTGAGTTAGACATCGATTAGTGTTTGACGTAAATTGGAATACCGTATATTGCTTGATTTTGGACGTCCAAGTTCAATCAAGAAAATAGACATTTGACCTAGAATTGTCCAAATACGTCATATACAGGACTCGGTAGAGGTCACATTGATCAATCACTGACCATTGGGCAAAAATGACTAGTCTAGTATCGAACGTTGTAAATTGTAACCCTTAGTAATCTTAATGTAAGAAGGGGCATGCGTTCTACAAGCCTCGCTTTTTCGGCATGCCCCTCCATCTCTCTATCACCTGCTTTTCAAACATTATGTATCATGACCTATCTTTGTAAATATTTTAGTTTTTCTTGCAAATGATTATAATTTGTTGTTGAAATTGTGAAAATGATATTGAAATGGAAATAAAATAAATCAAATCAAAAATTAAATCAAATAAGTGCCGCCGTCTCTGATAGCCTTTATTCTGTAAAGGCTCGAGATATACACTGATCAGTGTGTTACGTATAAAAAAAAATCTTGATTTATTTCAGACCCGTGTCTCTCGAGTGACTTCTGTCATGGAACCTTTGAGAGAAACTTGACCGATGTAGGTCATGACTGCTCTTGTCATAACTTTTTAATAAACCTGTCTTTGCTACTGACAGGACCAGGGGTTGAGTGGTGGTATAGTAAGTGAGAGATTCAAGAGGTGCACTTTGTTCTAAACTGGTTTTAAAGATAAGCTTTTATAGATTTCGCAACAATTAACAGCTGTTCATCCTTGCTTAAATGTCTGTATTTAATGATAAATCTACTTTTAACATTTTTCATACAAGAAAAGAAAAAACCCCACAAAGTTTGGACGCTTCATTACGCCCGCGAGCTGACAACCTATCCACATACAGAATAGTGGTGATCGCAGCGCGCCAACAAGGGGGGGGGGGGAGGCATAATCCGCCTATAAAATTGTACTAATTTTGTTTTTACCTATAATCTGATTAATATCCATGAGTCCTCGATTGCGTATCGTTTTTAAATAGTTGGATAGTTACAATCCAAATAATAAGTTTTCAATAAAATATCATGTATAATCTATGGGTGTTTAAACGACAGCAGATTTACTCCCAACTTACCAGTTAACACAAATAAAGCCCAACAATCACAATAATCTCGGCATAATATGACATAGAAAAACATAAAAATCCACAACATTGAGGACATGAATTGCACCTGCTGAATTATATCATTGTTGCTCTTTGCTCTCCAATGGAAAGGTGAAGTTTATCATCCATCAAGTACCATGCCATAATAAATGTCTTCAGGGTATTATCAGGATTTAGAGATGAAAAGAGAAAGGCCAAGCTTTCTGGGTCAAAAACGGACCATGATGCCTCTATTACGATCTGAAATTTGGGCAGGCATCAAGGGTGTAATGTATATACTGGATTTAAAAAACAGTTCTTTTGAATCTCAGAAAAACTTCAAAAATAAAATGAGACAAATATAATATATGTGGTTTTCCTGACCTCCCTCATGAAAGGAGAATCTGCGATTTGTACCTGAAGGAAAATCCCAATCTCAAAGGATATACCGTAGCTCTTCAATTTACCAATATTGTGTTCAGCATTAAAGAGAAACAAGAACAAATTAACATAGACAAAACCAAACAATAGCATAATAGACAGTATAAATGAAAAGAAAAACAAAAACGAACGGACAAACAATATATGATTTATCTTTCACGTGATACAAAAATAGCAAATGTCTCAAGAACAGAAGTATTTATTTTAATTCTTCTGAAAGGGCAATCCAGCCAATCTTATTATTTGCAAGTTATGTTTTTATTCACATGTAAATTTACCAAATGTATTCTTATTTCGTATCATGTTGTATATTATATGTCTTTTTAACGATTGGGAATAAAGTACCATACCATACCATCTAAAATCGGCAGAGCAAATCAATCAAAATGATCAATACAATTATTATATTCGTATGGCAAACATAGATATACATTTTTATTTACATGAAATATTTCGTTTAAATATATCTATTATAAGATATTCAATTCAGCATGTTTCAAATTGAATTTGGAAGTATTCTTGCTAATCTCACCTGGTGTTCCTGTTCGATGTAAAGCAACCTCAGATAGACGTCCCTCCAATCTTACACCACGCCCTGGAATGCGATAGCTCACCCTGAAGTAATAATCTGTGTTATCTTTCAAATTTCTGATGGACGCGTGTGAATCATTTCCAGCCTATGAAAAGTAAAGGAAATAGAAGAAAACGATTTACTAGAATGTCCTCATATCAACCTCAAAATATTTGTTATTTTTATGATTATATAAAAAAAAAATTATGATGCTACCCAGGAAAAACAGACTTAAAAAATGTGCGTGTTGGTTATGCCAAGAATTGTAATTACAGTTAGCAGATTGAGCTGGTACTATTCTAGTATTCATTATTCAACACCTTTGGCTACAAAAAGAATGCACCTCAATTTTCATAATCTCCTTGGTCCTGAATGTTCCGAGATATAAGCAATTAAACGTTGACAATTAATAAACGTTTGGCCACACGCGATGTGTGATGCATGGATAATCATCTGTGGGGAGCTTTGGCGAGTGTAGCGTAACAGTTTTGCTTTACCAAAGCTCTATTTAAACCTCTTTTTGATGGGCAATGCTCGTCTTTATTTAGTCATACTTTGATAACATAACATAGAATGAGACAGGAGATAATATTCAAACTTGATTTAAACTTGAATCTCACTGGAAAACGCAAAAATGTTGGAGTGAATGGGAAGCTTATTTCAGAAAGTTGGCCATTGCACGCGTACCATTCTCGCGTTTTCTTGCCATCAATCACTGTCAATCATCTGCGTAAATCAGACCGTATGCTATGATTCTACTGAAAAAAAGGGTCAGTGGCAACCTTAAGTCCTTTATACGAGTGGGGTGTTCTTTGTTGTGCCCATTTTCTTTTTTTTTTTGGGGGGGGAGGAGGGTAAGAAATTAACCAACCAGATCAACAATTAGAATATTCTCAAGAACTGATACGATTTATATAATTTTCATTTGTCTAATTATTAATATGTGAACTTTTCCAAGGGTGATACGGTGGCTAATATTTACATCGGTCTGTCACTATTATCCATGAATAAACAATAGGGGGAAATCCTATTACTCCTTATCTGCTATATGCCGCCTATCCCCACTAGTCTTACACCTCGGGGAAGGAGGATACTAACGCAGAACGTATGGAGTGGGACCAAGCGGATGAAATCGGAGGACCAACAGGGTGTTTGAATGATGACTGAAAAATCAGAGTCTTTTGTCGTCGATTCTCGATTTTGTCACGACCCACAACATGCTTCCAATGACCCCTTGCCTGGAGTGAAACCAAGATTGTGCTAGATTTTTGTAATGTTGTACCCTATCGCAGTTGCTTGGTGGTTCTGATTGAAATTGATTGCCATAGTTTATTCCAACTTTGAGCATGGGAGGAGTGTTGATAAGTTTCACGTTTTGGAATTTCTATAGGTAACGATAGGTGACGACTAGACATTGAAAGAAATGTTTTTAAAAGTTAGTTGCATGTTCGTGATCAACAACTTTTCATTTGAAAGATATGTTTATACTGTTATTGTTATTATTATTATCTTCATTATTTTCATTATCATCACTATTAATATTATTATCATTTCTATTGTTATAATTATCAATATTATCATTATTATTATTATTATTATTATTACACACAGTCGAGTATTATTGTGAGTCATTTTACTATCATCTATTCATGTTTATTTTCTTTTTCTAAGATTGTCAGTCAACTTTAGGTTTTTTTTGTATGTGTGCAATATAAACTCGTTATACAAACCTCAACTTGGCCGGGCCAACTCTGGATATGTTTTGAGAATGTTGTAGTATAATAAACGACGTAGTGTCCTTGAACGGTATCACCGATCGTAGGGAGAAACGAGTTCCAGCTCAGGTTGATCGAAGTGGCCGTTGAACTCCGAACTTGAAGATTCACATCACCTGTTCAAAAGAACAACACAAATTATATACTTTAAAAGTATTTGATAACAACACATTATGGAAGCATGGAAAGTACTTTTAAATATTCTTTAAAGCAAATAAACGAGTCATATTTCGTCTCATTGTTCATTAATTCATTCTTAATGTAGGTAAAGCATTCCTCATCCGAAGTATCTTTTAATGCATGTATTCGTATAAAAGGGGAAAAGAAGAGAAAATGAAGACAAACAGAGCGAAATAAATAATTCATGGAAGAGAATTGCCCGAACTTGGATACGGACCTGGGCAGATATAGAGATGCATGGACAGGCCGGTTTGATATTGATTCAATTTTTTTTTGCCAACAACGTGGTATTTCTTGTCTGGTTTGTAACAATGAATTGAACGAAACAATACTTGGAATCCAGTTTGCATATATTATTTGCTGCTATGTCGGGCAAGCGTCAGGCAAGCTTGTAGCTTGTCAAGGACTATCTTTGAGTATAAAGTACGCATAAATATCCGCCTCTGTCTTGTTTTAGAGCATAATCTCAAGGACGTGGTGGCCTTTTCAAAGGCATTACTAACAATTATTAACGATAATTTAACGCATAATTGTAAATAACCTTCAAAGCCCATTCCGACCACATTCATGAAACCGTGGTCAATCAAGTAGTATATGATTTGATTGACTTTCCATTCTCGTCACTCGACCAAGGCAGGGATCGATTTGTGACCTTGAACGTTGTCTCATAGTATTCACATAACCGCATTCACGCTTCGGAGGCGCCAGACGCCAATGCCATCATACAATGTGGATAATACAATGTTTAGATTGAAGCTAATATTGGGCAAAAAAGCAGGGACCGTTTTCTTTAACAAATTTTATATTTTTGTTTGACGCTCAATCCGTCATTTCGTTCAGTGTTATGTGAACTATGGTTTGCATTATTTTGACTTCACACAGAATGCATATAAAATTACAAATTAACAAGCCATGCTCCAAACAACTTTATTATTTTCATAATACAATCTTTCACCGACTCAAATCTATAACTTCTTTCTTATTAGATCTATACCAGTCCCAGAATATTCTATATCTCTACTTTAAAATATTTTTTTTAGTCTAACGCATCAACAACATTCATCAGAAATGTTCATTATTCGAAAATGAACACAACACTTTCAAGACTACCAAGTTTTCAGAAAATTACGTTTCTATTGTCTGTTGGCACTGATATATCTCTTACAAATTAACCATTATTTTGCAATCTCAAGTGTTGACGCACAATTTGACAGTTCCAAAATGTTGTGATAATAGAATAAAGGTTGCGACATCATAATCATGTTCAATCCTTGGAAACGTTGGTCTATCTTTGCGTAATGTAATATATTATTGGTGAATAATTTCAGCCACTATGAATCTCTACTCTTTTTGCTCATCTCTTCTAAGGTTACAGAAGTCGGGTCAGAGATCCTTGGTTGGATTCATCCCAGGTATCAGCAAGTGTATCATTGTACATCCGTCCGTGTCTCAAGGACCGAGTCAAGTGTGACGGACACTGTCAACGAGAGCTTCTTACATACATGACTCAGTCACATCGCAAACAAAGCGACACCACGATTTTACTTCTGGTCACTGACTATTTTGCTAGAAAGTGTAACAAGAAAAATATAATATTTTGAGTCTATTATTTTGTAGGTATGTGGACACTTTTGACATTATGTGTGTAAGGTGGTTTTGGCACTAAACATCTATAGGGTAGGGAGAAGGGAGCTAAATGTCATGAATAATGTTATATTTTTATTTGTTTGTTTGTTTGTTTGTTTAGTCGTTTGTTTGTTTGTTGATGTTTTTTTGCTTTTTAGCTCCTAATGAGAATGCACAATTTTGCATTCTAGGGGGTAAGGAGGCAGCAAAATTTCTTGAATACCCGGTTATCGAATCCTGGATATACTAGCAAACAGGCATCAAAAAGCCAAATGCAGGATTTGTATATGGTGTAGGTCTCATGCCTGCATCTAAAAAGTGACCACTTGCGTGTCATTTGTTGAGCTAAAATGTAGCTCGGACCAGAAGTCTGCTGCTTGAAAGACATTGATTTACCAACACATAAACAGACTCGTCTCTAAAGTCAATTAGAGATTAGGGTAGAAATAATGCATATATGTATATATTCTGTTGTTATTGTTGTTCAGCTCATTGCTGGTCAGCTCATTGGTAGGGGAGCAATTTCAATATCAGAGGAGCCCATAATTCCTAAAGACTATTTTCTTCTAGTCAGGCGCTAAACATATGGCATAAAATATCATCTGCTAAGAATATGTGAGGTTTTATTGTGATATGAACTGGTTTCGATGACTTCAAAAGGAATGAACTTGCAAATATCCTCTGTTTCTCATTTCGATAATGTCCTCCACTAACATTTACTGATACGCTCTACAGACGTGCAACATTATCCCTCGATCTGTCTATGTAGCAAACCGATCTGTGTTTTCACTTAGCCGCATTGTACAGGTGATTCGAATTATATATCGTCAGTTGTGACGGCATTCAAACTAATTCAAACTCAAAGCAAAGATTGGGGTTGATAGAGGCAGCAGGGAGGAGAAAAACTGGAAAGACACACTGTTAGGCACATTCATTGACTAAATATACACTTTGAAGGAATAACACTACGATTAAAAAAACTCGAAAATGCGGCATAATGTATCAATGATTGTTTAAAACTAATCAGCAACCCTGTGGGACACCATTCGAAGGTTCTTTTTACAATGCCTTCGTGATTTCTCACAAAGGTCAAAATTATATCATAATTATGCACGAGTAGATTTTTTTTAAATTGGGAAAGACCGAACCACAAATAAAAAAAAATATAAAATTCACAGACCAAGATAAGACCCTGACATCTGTTATTGTACTCTGCGGACATTATGGCGTTTATACTTTGTCATATATAGGTCAATTAGTGCAAAATTATACCAAGACTATTTTACACCGATTTGCAATGTTTGGTGGGTTTTTTTTGCAATGCTTTGTTGAACGCGAACGTCTCTTTAATTTGGCGGGCGATCTGTGAAAGAGTTTTACTCCACCGAGGAGCACGACCCCCTTGTGGTCTGGATTAGATCGGAATTGATTCAATTACCTTTGTTGAATTCATGACGCTTTGTTGGCATTTGATACAGACCAATCACGGGTAATTTGGGCTGCATGTGTAGGGGGGCCCGGGGTTAACGCGTAGGCGTGGTGCCTAACCCCAAAACTTGACACTAGGCAAGGTAGGGGCGTCACCAGATTATTTGTGAGGGAGGGAAGATGGCGTAAATAAAGCTCCTTGACATTTTTCCAGTAAGTATAAAAACATCCCGAGTCACAACCTCTCGATATTGAAGCCAGGTGCTCACAATGTTCACCACGTTGATTTCCTATATAGTGACTTGTATGTCGTAGAACCGCTGGTAGTACCTTTCACACCATGTGGGCGTAATATACAGGTTAAGGAAGAAGCTTGTTGACCTGTCGAAGATCCACAAGTATTTTGTTTTTCCCCATTTTCCGTATTAAGGCGCTTACTCATATTTAGGATTAATTTATTATGCAACTGTCATGGTTGAGCTAAAGTGAATCCACTCTCAATGAATGTAACCGCGTGTAAATGTACGTGCGACAATATTCTTCAAAAGAAAGTGATTTTGTAAGATATTTATCAACGTGATAAAAAATTTTTAATTCCACCAGTAGAAGATAAAGCATATATAAATATGAACGTGCTATCAGCATAAGATGTAGAACAACCGACAGCCCTTCGATCTATTTCATCACAGTGGGATTTTATGAGCAATTTAAACATGAATTTGCACTCTCTTTACGACTGAAAGTGAAGATTATTGAATCCAAGACTTTAATTTTGTACATAAAATATCTTTGTATAAAAATGAACTACACAAAATAAGTTAGGGATCATTTGTAAATGCACATTAACATTTCATACGCGGTTTTATATTTCTGCAATTGCCCAAAACTGTATTGTAATATATCAAATACACTGTCATCATTTTCACAAATGAGTGATGTCAATTATTGTTTGATGTCTGTCGTTTCACTACACATTCTGGAAAGTGTAGTGATACAATTACAAAATGATCCCTCACTTATTGTGAGTAGCGTTTTAAGAAATGAATTCTTGTATGTAGAAAAGAGTTCTTTGATGCAAAGAAATTAATTCATTATAAATAGAGAAATAACTTTTTCTTCAAACATACATCCACAATAATGAATGAATGGAATGCCTCTCATATACCTACAAACATGACAAACTTCCTTCGCTCCGCCCCATATCTGACGTATCAGTATAACTCGCCTGGCAGCAAGATATCAATCCCAAGTATTGCATCCGACAGCGACAGAATTCCAGTTATTTATAGATCATACCAATTTGTATCGATGGCAGGGGTTGAACCTAAAATAGGACTGATTAACCCTTTTAAATTCAATGAGCGTCCAGAGCTGATGCCACAAACGCGTGGCTAGACGAGATGAAATTCTATCAAGTTATAGATTGTACGCAAATAGGACAAATAATTTATATTGGACAAAAAACCCTCACATAAACACATAAGAAAGTAGCTTCCATGTTTATTCACTGAAGAGGTCCGATACGTATTTGACAAATTCCCAAAGAATTAGAGGGAAGGTAATGTCCAAAAAAAAAACGAAAAGAAAAATAACATCATAACGAAGAAAACGAAGAACGTAATTTGTTATAAGTTTGTTACTATAATTCTATAAAATCAACAACATAACAAAGACAATTAAAACATAGAAAACGGCGGCTAGTCTATTTCTTTAGTTTAGTTTTGCTATGTTTTTGTTTTGTTTTGTTTGTTTGTTTGTGTTTTTTTGTTTGTTTGTTTTTTTTTTTTTTACAAAATGCCACTGCGCATAGTCTCAGTCAAATGTCATCGGCTTTCGTATTATTGTCACATTACGGACTGTAATGCGATCAAAATAAAAATTCATCTGTGAAAAAGTTTGAACAGAGTCCCACGCACAGACTGTGACGTCTGCTGACTATTATAAGGCAATCACATTAAATTCTTAATAACTTTTGCAGTCAACGGATTGCAATAAGTTATTTCCACTTTCCCTCCCCCGATTATGATTCATATTGAATGATTTATGATTAGTTATTGGCTGAGAAATGTTCGTCGGACATTATTTTTGTTGCTTTAAAAAAACCTGTTCAAACCCCCTTACAGTGTCGCTATCCATTCCTGGTCTCGAACGTTACCTTGTTACGGAATAATACTTTTCCCTTTTTACGATGATGATGATTAGTTCATAGATTACGTTACTGGGTATCCTCGTCTTGTCATTATTATTTGTGTTGTCTATTTTCACCCTTTTATTTTGGTTAATTATCTCACTCGTTGATGAAACAGGGTCTTTTCATTTTAATTCAGAACTGGTTTGAATTTTGAGAGTGTGTGACTACGTTTGTGTGTGTGTCTGTATGTGCGTGTATTTTTCTATTCAGTGAAGGAATGCGTAATGGACAAAGTTTGATATAACAAACCTTACACTAAACCCCTAAATCGACTACCGGATATATTCACAAGATCGGGTGAACAATGCACTATAACAGGTTTATATGAGGGCTCTTGTATACACCGACTCCATCTAATGGCTTTGATGGCTACGTCAAATTTCAAAATCACAAGTTTCGATAGGACCATTCAAATTCCTTCGTCCTTTTATAGTTCAAGTAAAATAGGAAAACGGCCCCCGCTGAGAAGAATTTTCCGTTTCTGTTTTAGCTTCTGGAAAAACAGCAAGAATATGTGTCATTACAATGGGGCAGCCAACAAAAATACGATTATTGGAGTCGGGAAATAAAGGAATACCCGAGAAAGTAAATAAGATTTGCCTATAAGAGAATTGGAAAAAAATTGACATCGAAAAACACTTCCTCTATTCATCTTTAATTTTGATAGAACCAAGCTGTACATGTCAATGACGTTCAAATGAATAAATTCCAAATTCCAAATACTGTCCGAAATATAGACGTCCTACAAGATCCCTTATTTTATTTATCAACTTTATTTCTGATAATATCTTTAAAAAAATGTATCATGAGAACATGTTATTATAGGGGAGGGGTGGATCAAAAGAGGTTGCATAGGCATTACAGGGATCATGACTGTGTGGGTCTAAATAATGACTTATTTTCGTGGTTATCATTTTCCGATATTGGTACAGATACTTAATATTAATATTTGACGATGTACAATTATGCATTGTTAAAAATATGTTGTGCATTTTTCTGTGCTAACAGACGTTGAGTAAGCTATACCGATAAAATATATTGGGAATAAATATATAACAGCAATTAAATCTAGCTTACAATTTCACTGTAATTCAATTTCCCCTATCATTTACGAACAAACGTATCCACTGGTGACTTCGACTCCTCTCAATACCAACAACATCCCCCTCACATCATCCCCGATCCCATCATCGCATTCCTCCTCTACCTCATCCCGACATCGTGGGGGCGGAGGATAATTGCTCCGAATTCGTCTGGGAATGCAGGCCTGATGCAGGCACGCGCGACCAGTCTTCCGGTTCCAATTCCCCGATAAAGCTAGACCACAAATCGTCTCAGAAGTGCTGTCTGTCCATTTAAATATTATACAACTACGACTGAACATCTTTATTTCTAAAGATTGTTTTAATTTTCATGATTTTTCTTCATCTACTTTTTCTTTCGATCAAAGCGCCATGAGCACTGAAAGGTGGACCTGTGCGCTATACGAGTAACCACTATTGTTATTATTATTATTATTATTATTATTATTATTATTATTATTATTATTATTATTATTATCATTATTATTCTAATGTTCATTTTTTTTTTGGTTTATTGATTTTCACTAAATTCAAGACTTTATTTAACTTTATTGAACAATGAAGCGGGAAATTTAAGAAGCATTACAATATTGCAAACAGTGCATCGCTTCTTTGAATTTTTCATTCCCTTTACAATAATTACTTGGTGTAATTTTTTTCTTGTTTGACTTCTTTGATTTTTCGAGTTTCTTTCCATTTTTTTTTTGTTTTTTGTTTTTTGTTGTTTTGTTTTTGTTTTTTTGTTTTTACTTCGCAAGAAGGCAGACAATTCTAAAACGTTAACTTTCCCCACTTTGCTACTAAAGTCTAATAAATGATATCGTCTTTTATGCATAATATCCCACACACATCGAGATGTGAAAACCACAATTAATCAATCAACCTCAGCAAGCTCCCTATAGTGATTAGCATTTATGCCAACGGGAAGAATTTGAACTTTCCCTGTTTGATCTCCGAGAAAATCTTTTCCTAAAAATATTCTTGTTTTTTTACGGGTGATTGTGTGCACTGAAAGATGTACCATTTGATGTTAAATTCCATGTGCTAATAATAAGGATTAACAGGCACCAATCAGTCGTCATATTGGTTTAATAAATCTAGTTGAAATTGAGTAATCAATTAAAACTAAACCAGGAGCAGGTTGCCAAATGGGGGATGAGGAGGAATATGAAAACAAAGTCCAAAACATGAAAATGTTTGCTTTCAGGAATTAATTTTACGGAAATAGTTTATATCATGTCGCACAAAAGATCATCTCTTTAATTCAAAACTGCAAATAGAGGTCGTGCACTGTACAAAATCTTCCCGAAATAAGTTACGAATTATTTCCGATTCGCTGTCTGGAAATATTACTTCCTATGATTGGAGATTATTCTCTGAGACATATTAATTTGTGATCAAAAGAGAAAGATAGATCGACAAAATATCAGAATGATGGTGATCTTGGTAAAATGAAAGAACACTTCCAAGGCTCATAATAATCGTCAAGTATTTCGACAAGGAATTGTCTCGCTCTTTTTTAAATCAAAGTGTGTTGAATTATGATCAATCATTAAATTCTAAGTATCGTAATTAGAATTACTGGAGGCGTCTTTTCAAGTACAAAAGAAAACGTAAGAGACAAAAAAAATGTCCACAACATCTCTTTTAGTTTGGCAGCTCGCAAGCCATCTCAAATTCATTTCATGTATCGTATGGCATTGTCTGCGTGCTATCACTCGGACACATTTCACAATATCTCATTCTGGGGTTCATGACCGTGTATCAGAGACACCAATCTGATGACCAGGGAGGATCGTTCAATGTTCTGATGTGGTTTACGGTTGTGCGACATGTGGGTGTATAATCATTTCCGGCGGGTGGAAACATTGCAAGACCTATGACTACGTGATGATTATCAAGGTCAAGATGATGGTGAATTATATTCCTTAAAAATTCGATGTTTGTTCAGATTGAGAATGCAAGAAGATGATGACGTCAAGAGACTCTTAAGAAGAATAGCGATGTTATGATTACACTGCTAAAATGAGCTCTGTTGTTGTACAGTCTTTACGAATAGAGATCCTACAGAACTATTACAGAAGAAGGAAGAAGAATGAGAAAGAGAAGTAATTAATTTGAAGAAGAAGAAGGAGAGGAAATAAAGAAGAAGAAGAATTAAAAGAAGTAAAATCATTATTTGTCATTGGTAGAGGTAACAATAATGAGTATAGAGAGAGAGTGTAGAAGTAGATGAAAACGACGAGAAAGAAGGAGACGACGACGAAGAAGAATAAATAGAAGAAAAAGAGAGAATAAAAAACTTGAAATGATGAAAATTTGATTCGAGAGACGTGTGCTACTAGTAGTTTATATTACTGGATTTGATGAGTTGGCTATTTCGTTGAAAAACAGGTAAATACCTACACTAATTGTACTAAACTGATACAAAATTATTACAATCGTGACAACAGGTCGGCGGGAATAGAAGATATCGTACTAGATCAAAATTAATCTGTCATTATGATCGCTCATGATTCTTTGGTACAATAAAGACTCAGAGTTAACAAACAAAAGGCAAGATCCAAATGACCATAATCATGATAATCATTCATTTCGAATTGCACTCTTTTGTCGCGTGTGTCGTGTCTGTTCTCTTTACAAAAGCAGTGATTTAGATGGCGCCAGTGTATGATACACGAAGTGTGACGATAAGTGAGAGCATGGCGCCATCTTAGGGTCCCTTAAACTGGACGGCGACATCAAAATGAGCTAATTACGAGAAAGAAAATAGGTAATTACACATTTTCACTTCCAATCAAAATAGCGGAAAATACCGATTTGTATGAAACTGTTGCAATATCGACAATGAGTTTCTTGCTTTAATGTATGCTACTATATACGATGTAGGTAAAAAAAGAAAGAAAAACAAACCTTCGTGATGCCATGTAGATGTTTTCATCTTATGTGTACATGTCATATCATGTTGAGACTAAAGAGAACGTTAGCAATGTTAGTAAAAATCTCAAAATAAAATTTCTAATGGAATCTGGAAGATCGTATACCAGCAAGGTGGAAACAATGTCATTCAACTTTCGCTGAAACTTCAATCGTTCCATTAAAATTGTCATTTAATTTTGAGAGCATGATAACAACATGATAACATCATTCATGACAATCGAGATATCGATTACACAGTTATGCGTAACCTCCATTTGGCAACTCCATTATTTTACGAGGCACGCTCTATCAAGCGTGAAATTGTAATTCTGTTCCATCCAAATGTGTATGTCGCCTCACAGGAAATATATCTGCATGATCTGTGTTCACCTTGACTTAAACATGACAAGGTATACTTCTGTATAGTCTGACAGAGGTTTGAAGTGACGAAACTGTATTTCAATTATGCATGCAACATAATTGCCTTCTCTGCTATCGAGCAGCTGGCTGGGACTATATATCAACACGATCAAGTTCATCCAGACGCACATCCATCAATTGAATGAAACTGAGACCCCTCCCCCTTCTAAAAAGGGAGAGGGTGGATTTTTTTCACTGTTACATAAGGTGCATGAAGATTTCTTTGGTTTTTGTGGGGTTTTTTTTTTTTTTGGTTTATTCTTCTTTTCACATCTTCCCAGGCCCGGGTTTTCCAAACATACAGATCACGAAGTGCTAAGAGTTAGGCCTACTTCAGTACTTGATGACATTGGGAAAAAGAATTCGCCCTAACTCAATCTCCAAACGCAGTATAGAATCACGATTTAAAGATTGCTATTAAAACGACTAGAGAATACAGCATGTGCGTTTACTTTGCGGGACCAATGCCAGAGGTTACGTGAACCACTAAAAAGAGAAAATGTAATTATTTTCACAGCTTGATTCTAATATGAACTCCATTCCATATCGACCACAGCTAACAAACATTAAAGGCAATCTGCAAATCAGTGAGGTAAGCAAGCCTATAACAAGCCTATACCAAGACATGCAATAAATATATTGCAAGAGTGTTTACCAAATCTAAGGTCCCTTTAAATGAACAGAAATATGGAATGGAATTCTAAAACTGGCGGGAAGCCAATTGAAATAAGGAAGAAACCACCTTGCAAAGCACCAAGGCTAAATTTGGAAGTGAAATAAAAAGATAAACATCAGACATACCACAATATTTATGAATTTTCAAATTTAGAAGGTAGATGCGTCTTTTTCTTAAATATCCTCCATATTTGTTTTTCTGCAAAATCCATCGGATCATATTGCAAAAACTATGTCAAGAAACAGGTATGAATAAATTGAAGACCTTCTATGGACTAAACATTAATTATTGACGTTTTCGACAGCACATTATTTTTTTTTACTTAGGTAATGCTTTTCAATGCCTTTAGGGAGTGTGTTGATTTATTTCCTTGGCGTTATTCTGAATTGAATAAAATTAAAAATGTAGCGTATAATCTGAATACCTTTGGCGTTTAAACAATCTAAATTAGAGCACTTTTATCATTTTCACACATTTACTAGTGTCCATAAAGATTCCTAAAGAAGTGTTAATGATAAATGAAGTCGAATTCAAAATGATTACTTTTTTTCGAATTTCTGTTTTCCCCCAAGATTTATTCTCATAACATACGTTTCCCGAAAGAACTTGTATCAATCTTGCATGAAAAAATGTCGCTAACTTTTTAAATGAGCCATATGAATCGACATTTCTTGAACTTGCTTGTACATAACGCAGATTCTAACGCAAAAAAAAATCAAAGAATGTGATGAAAGGCACTACCCCCCCCCCCCCCCCCCAAAAAAAAAAAATACTGATTCAAATAACCTTCCATGGACCTGTATAGACTTGCTACTTATACTGGCAACACCCTCCCGTCATGCTCGTCTTCCCCTATATCCATCACTCATCGTGACCTTATAACATGCAGCCACCAACTCAAATAATTTCACGCTTCTTCAGTTAGAAGGGCGTTTATTCCAAACAAAAAACCCAGATTGATAATAACCCTTCTGTCATTATCGAGTCTACACGAAATTGTCGAAGAAATGAATAGTTCTTTTGAAATAATTCCTTGGTCGAAGATAATGTTGTACACGTTAAGATTTCGTCTTGGTACGACCAAAGAGATAGAAGAGTTGAGAGTCATATACCAAACCTCGTCTATACATTAGAAACATCCACATTTTTAGCACATTCATAAAAAACGAAACTTCTTAAATTTGCTGTATCCGTCAGACATTCATAATCATGTTAAAACTCGAGGGGTTGATGATTGGCATGTGGTTTTACGGCGGTTTCTTGCATCAACAAATCAAATTAAATTGTGAAAAGCTATCAATTAATTTGGATGCTCATAAATAGCAAGGAATACGACTCGCCGCCCTCTCTCTAACGTGGTTCAATTCTTTCAAACGTATAAAATTCCGGATTAATATACCGTACAGATAAAGGCCTTTAAGCACCTAAGAATTAGGGGCCAGTGGCAAGAAATTGTCTTAGCTTCCCTCTTCCTGATTATCTTCTTGTGCCACCCTCATAACATTGTCACAAACGTATATACGTCTATGTTACGGCGCAGAAGGTTAAGATATCTCAGCAAGATGAGGACAGCTACGACCATTTAGAGAAAAGGGGAGGGGAGAAAGAAAGGAAGACCCTCCGAAGCAACATTTGCCAAACATCTCTATCAACCGGTAAGGCATAAATCAATCTTCTCCCTCGGCGCTAAACAAACTATGCGTAAAAAATAAACTCATAAACATTTCCAGAAAAAATAACATGGTTATCATTCCTATACGTTTTCGACTCCGAATGGCCACAAAATTCGTCTCTGCACGAATCACATGAAGTAACATAATTCCATCATGATTTCATTACCCTGCTGTTGCCATTTGTCTTCTTTATTGGCATAAATCAATTCACACGATTCACAATTTATTGCCCCACAAATGTATCATTCACGAACATAATTCTATTCACCGGAAAAGTATTCATGCAGCAACATTGAGATGTTGAGATATCATTGTGATTGTAAATTGAGGCTTATTCAACAAAATTTCATTTTGATGTCTTACCTACGAAGTATTTATGGTCATGTCGCAAATTTCCCCCAAATATAAATTCATAATGTAAGCTAGTTTCATTTTAAAAAAAGGGCTAAAACATCCCGTCACGCATTAAAACTACGCATGCAACGTTTCTACTCGGTTTTGAGTTCTTAAATCATCGTTTTCAGCAAAATGTGTAGCCAAGGACTTTAAAAATAAGGATGCATCTTTAGGTACTACCAGAAATATCTTCATGTGTAGGAGATCCAGAACATTTATAAAAAGAGAAAAATAACAACGTTCTTTCGAAAGAAACCATAGAAACTTTAAGCCCAATGAAATACCCTTGCAGATTAGAGGAATAGAATGACGTTATGTGGAAGGAATTTCGAAAAAATAAATCCGGATTTACATACAAAACAGGATGAGAATAACCTCATTTCCGAATGATATCTTATAACAAGAATGTAGTCTTTAGGATGGAGTAAGTATAAGGTCCATTTTGTATTCATAACCATGTATAACCATTCCAAAATCCGTATATCAATTTTGAGCAATGGTAAAGTCTCTTGAATGCATCTTGGTACATGTATACCTGTCGAAAGTGTAGGTCATTTTTACTTCGTGCAAAGTCTCAAAATCGCTCCAAACACGCCAAAAGTAGAGAGTTGAATAACCTTTTTACATATAAAAAAAAATTAAAAATTGAATTGAAGAGAAGCGAAAGCATTTTTCAAAAAGGCATTTCAACACTGTAACTTTGCTGAATGCATGTACATTTAGATGGCACATGGATCTCGAAACGTTCTTTCGCAATTTCTAAAGAGCAATTAATGAATACATATATTATCTTGGTCATGATATCAAGTATATTGCCAGTTCGTTTATTTTTCTCGAAATACATTAATTTGTGGAAGTACACTTATTCTCGAAAACTACGTTCATCAATATTATTAGTGATTGCAGCTGGAGAGTGAAATCGATCATTGGCTGATAAAAATCGGTCTTTCCAAATGTAAACATATACTGTATGTAGACTATACAATCATGTATTTATTTAACTAAACTTTTTTCATATTGCCTTCTTGGTAAATTAAATAATTTCATCACCAATAGCAAAGAGCACAAATGGATGCGATGCGAAAGAAAAGAAAATCAAAATCTGATACGGATTGATAAAGTGTTAGAGTATACGTTGTATTCACTTGATCAATATTCAGGTATTTTACGATTTCTCACAATAAATTCTCGTTCTGGTCCAGATAACGTAACCCGTGTCTGTATTTGTTCAGAGCACCTTCAAAATACCTTTCACGATGAAAAGGCAGAGAACGGAGCCAGTTCATGAACCTTGGGTTGAATTGAGAAAGGAATGCGAGTGCCATACCGTGCAAAGATAGTACCACAAAAGAAGACATCTGAACAATAATATAGGCGATTATCTACAGTGACAGAAGAGACAACGGTGATAGATCATTCTCGGGGCACTTGTGAAAAAAAATGAATGCCCAATACACATGATTGCTTTATTCTCCTGTACAGGTGCTAACTTTCTGCGAAATGAGGTAAAGTGGGGATTTTGTCATATTGTGCGATTACAATATTCTATAACACAGTTTTTCAATAAGTTTTTTAGGCGTAAGAAGCTAATTCAAAATATAACCTTCAGGTAATTCACTATCAATCTTTCTAATGCCCCGGTCACATAGGGCCCCGGAAGCAACACGATTCACCCCGACTCGCTGTTCTGAGGCAGTTAACTGTGAATTAACAAAGAGTCGGCGTAAATCGTGTTGCTTCCAGGGTCCTGTGACCAGGGCTTTACCAAGGTATATAACTGACACGAAAATTTGTCGTCAGTATCTGTCGGTATCTTATACCACACCCCTCCTCAAGAATGCTATCCAAAAACTAATTTTGTGGCAAAAGTTCGCATAACTTTATGAAAAAAATGCCCTATACGCCCGTGGGCAAAAATCTAAATATACATCATTTCGTTTTAGTCACTCTGGATTTCCATTCTCTTCAAAACAATGTCATCAATTCTACCATCATTCCAAATACAGGCTCAGTAAAAGAAGAATTCTACGGTCTAGCAACGGTACACAATGCCCGAGCCACAGGACCGACTTCTAACTGGTCACCGTTCGTTCGGCGTCAACGCTTTCAAGACAAATGCAGACATCGACACAGATAGGATAGTGATATTACAATACAAATAACCTCAAAATAAAATCAATTTTTTTTGCTTCAAGGTTAACTTTGCCTAATTTGTGCAGTGATGTCCTCCTCATTTCGTTCTGCGCCTTCTCGTTATTTTCTATTGGGGTTGAATGACGTTAGTTTATTGTCTGAGGGGGGCAATTACCACCACGGTCAAGTTGGTCGTGGGTGTCGTCATTGCCTCTCGGACAGGAAGTCAATGAAATATGGGAATGATTGTTCTGATTGTTGGTGGAGGTGCAGGTTTTGTGAATGGTAAATATGAACGTGAATTTAATCAGGAGTTTAACCTTGATGCGTGGAAATGTATAGAGACAGGTTGTATTGAAAACACATTTTAGAGGTTGAGCGAAATCGAAAAGAAAATACAAATACTCATGTACTTTGGTAGGTATACTGTTCCTTGTGGTGTTGTTGCGACACAGCGAATTTATGGCGGCGATTGTTAGTCCACATTGTATATAATCTGATTATCAGAGTAATGTTGTAAACCAGGATGAAAAACACTTGTAGGTTGGATATGGTTAGGATATATGTCGATATGATTAAGCCACGAAAGCAACAAGCAGCAGTTGTGCAATTTTGATATAATACGTAGTTATAAATCCATAATATAGATACACAGGTGATATAGAGCGGTTATGAAGCAGAACTTTATCAATAGTACATCGCTGGAGACTTGAAGACTTGGAGAAGTACTATTAGATGTAGAAGTAGCCGTAAAGTGTGTATATAGGATATCACAAAACATGAAACCAATGTACTGTATGTATCATAATTATAGACGTCAATATTAGAGATATAATTATCATTCATAAATTGCTACAGCGGCAATTATATAAAGAGAATATAATTATAATCAGCAGTAGATGTAGAAGTATAGCAGAAGGCATCAATTTGTAGTTGCATCAGTTACCTGGTGTAGCTGACCAGTAAAACTAAAGTAACTTAAAAATTAGTACAATATGTGAAGGAAGAAGAAATAAGAGATATAGGAGTAGTAGCAGTGGCAATTACAGAATTATGTTCGAACCATACAGGGTATGCGTGAATGCAATCGAAAAGCCTAATCATAATTTCACGAAAATTTCCCGGGTAACTTTGCATGAGCGAATTCACATTTTGAAACATAATGAAAACAGATGTAACATACCTTTACACGATATAAACTATTTTCGCAAAATAAAGTGGGCCATGGACAATAGAGCCGTACGCCGTGTATTGAACTGTGCAAACACAACAATAACACGCCGGTTCCGATTTGAATATCATTACAAAGGAACATTGAATTGGCGTTCGACTTAATTTTTCGGAAATACATTATATCGTGTTACCTCTGCACTTGTCGATCATAAGGTCTTTTCTTGGGAGGGGGTGTATGTCTCAATGTATCGTTTTTTCTTTCAGCGTTTGTTTTAATCCGGGAGATATTGTTATTGTATTTTGAACCCTTTTAAGCAAAGGCAAAAGCTGCTTGCCCGAATTGGGCAAACAAAAAAGAAGAATATACAACTAACATCGGGAAAAATGAAAACAAAACCTGGTCAATCTGGTTTGAGTTTTACAATGACTGTGAAAGCACCAAAGTGTGTGTTTTTCGGACAAGTTAAATTTCACTCCGGGCAAGTGATTTCCAGCCATTTCAAAATTTGTTGCCTGACAGGGCAGGTGCTTAAAAGTTGCGTAGCACCCTAAGTTTCTACATTACTTTACATAAGAAACACGGCAAGGGAAGTTACACCAGCTATCAGGTATCAGACAAACACTTCCCGGGCTGTATATCCTGGACGGTAAAATTTGATTTACGTGTTAAGCTCTGTGAACCTCTTGTGACATTGACCTAGATAACTCTACTGGGATGGTCCATGATAGACCACCAAGAGACTGGACCTTGTCACAGCATGGACATCTTCATGGTCACATCAAGGAGATTGAAACATATCTTTTGGGTCACATTATGAACCTAGGAGAAAGGTCCATGGTCACATCATGGCAATCCGTGGGATGAATGCCATTGGATGGGGAGGGGCGCATGAGACACTAAAAAGTAATGATCAACAATTTCTGTGATCTGTATAGCTTCATTGCATCGAAATCATTTTGATGTGACGTCACAGTCGGTCATTTTGGAGGGCACAAAGAAGAGAGGCCTGTGCATTCAGATTATTATTTGTCATAGGTTCAACACCTATGGATTCATTGCCTGTCCGCCTTATAAAATAGTGAGTAAACTGCGAAATAATTGCATGTTGGGATAACAGATGACGTCACATCAAAATGATTTCGATGTAATTGTCAAAAACTGCAAAATGTTTGAGAGTGGCAGATAAAACAGTACAGTGGTTCGGAACATCGTGACAAAATTACAAGTATAAAATTGCAAATCAGAATGTTCTAGAAAAGGTCTTACTTCAATTGACCAAACATATACAGTTCAGAACGAAAAACACAACAAATATATTTAGCTGCTCTTATGCTGGGCTCAAATTTTACCAAATTTGACAATTCTTCAAAACACTAATGCATATCCGATACTAAATCTTCCTGTTTCATATCAAATCACCAAGTCACCATCATGACCGTTCAGTGACTGTGCAAGGAATTATTCCTTGGATTGAGTCGCATGCAGTATGGGATACATCTACAATGCGGGTTAACGAACTTTGTTTTTAATCAGGTACTGGCGTCGTATTAAAATAATACCATATGGTTCTCATATTAACAGACGAAGACGATAATGAATGAACTATCAAGAAAAGTGCAAAACGTTTTAAAATTCATCAGACAGATTGGCCTGGCAGTCTTCTTCACCCTAAGCCCGCAACCCCAAAAGATAATATTCTGTACAAGGTAAAGTATATTTTACGAACCCATAATATTCTTGAATATTGTATTTAGTGTTCTTGGAGATTTGTACATAATATATTTTATAATTTAGCGTAGACGTCACGAGAATGGTTTTGTAGCAATTGTTACAAAAATCAGGTAATTTTACCTCAAAGGGCATCTATAGGCCCACCCAACTGCAACATATAGAAAAAAAATAATGTTACCCGATCGGTGAACCTATGTAAACAAGAAGACAATTCACAAATGTTGGTATTTCCATTTTTACATGACCATTGTAGTTCGTGCTAAACGTGTTGAGGGAACCTTCACGTTTCAAAACAAAGTTGCCAACATTGGGCGTGGTACTTTATAGATATCTTTCGCACGGTAGTTTCCTTGTAAGAATATTTATGGAAGTATACAATGAATGTGGCTAATTAATGTTAAAATTTCACCTTTTAATGAATAAAATTTTAGGTGCTGACTGTAAACAGGCCTATTTATAGCAATGTCCACGGAATCTAATTCCTAATTAACGCAGTGTCCTAAAAGTTTCATAGCATAACTATATATTGTACCAGGAATAATAAAAACTAATAACGGCAACTTGTAAAGCGCATGGGAAAATTCTCTAGGCGCTTTACAATCATGCACATTACAAATAATCTAGATACTTGTACAAATCTTAAAAAAAAAAAATATGAACGTTTATAAGCTGTAACGAAATCCTCGTTGAAATGTATGCTACAGAATCTAAACCAGCGACAAAATTGTTACTTTTTTTTTTAAAAAGAAATGAATTGCACCAAACTGCTATTGTATAATTTCATTCCAATCTTATACTTCAACCGCTAAATTTAATCAAGCTTTACATGACCTCCCGCTAACCCCATCAATTCCGAGGCTAAACGGAGGCGGCAAATGCTATTAGTCGACATTGGATCATCAAAACAATTTACCCCAAATATTGATCCATACTCAAGAAATTTGACACATCCGAGCAAAATAGGAAAATGGTTGTCATGGCAACGTATATTCTACGTTCATGAGAGCACAGCAGGATGCAGAAAGGGAGACGACGACGACGACGCGAGGCAATGTGGTGACCAGATTGTGAGGGAAATCTTTGTGGTCGGGAGGCAGTAACGACAGACAAATCGTGTGGTTGAGCCCATAGGGAGATGAGGCGGCTAACCATTTTGATAACAAATCCACATTCGTATTGAATTATCGAATTATGAAATACCTGTTGAATTTCGGATGCATTGTGTTTTATTTCACCCAAACAGCTGTGTCGCACAAAGAGCATTTTCTGCGTTGATTTTGCTAACTCTTTCAGGTAAAATACTGACAAAATGATAATCAATTCATGAATAACAATGATTTTGAAACGAGAATCTTGTACCAAGGGCATATTATTTTTCAATATTTTGCACATGGTACAATTTGAGTTTTTCCTCAAACACCCCTATAAATCAATCATAGAAATTCATTTTTCTACCCAACCCGGTTATTTTACTGGATACTACTTGAAATACGATGTGGTAAAAGCTTATTTCTTGCTGAGACCGTCAATTCAAAATGTACTATTCCTTACAATACATCTGGAACGTCTGGAAAAGTGAACTGACTCTGTATCATAATTTTTACACACAAATCAATAATAATATTAATATGTTTGCTAACCCATAGACAAAACTTATGTCTGCACCTATATATATCTACTGAAAAAGTGAAGATATGCTGAGGCCACCCTCCCCCTCCCCCGCCCTCCCCTGTGTTCCTCAATCCCTGACATATATTGCTGAGTGTTTTAGGATGAGATTGAAAGATGACATCGATCACAAACCATGAACCTAAAGATATCAGGTGTCATAATTCGCGCGTCGGGAAAGGAGAAAAAAGATACACGTCATGAAATTATCTTACATAAAACAAGGCTTCTTGCATAAAATCGGTTAGCGGGTGCATGGAGCTTTATCTGTATTGATTAACTGGTTGACCAAACTTCAATAGATGGTTTGGGTTTTCAGCTCAATCCGTCTGGCCCCAAAGCACCAAAGCATTATTAATATATCCTTGAGATCAACATTCCTTTCCTATTGTATCCAGTATCCTAACAAGATAGCTAAAAAGCAACAGAAATGGTTAAAGAGCAACCAAATTGCTAAAAGAGAGCAACGAGTTGGTCCATAATTGTGAGCAGTATTCATCAAATCGTTTATACTGTTTGCGATAGCAGGTAAGTATTTAGATTTATTGTTCATGATTGAAGTAACTTGATGTATGGAATATAAATGACAATAATTTACTCTCTGCAGAGAATCCGTAAATACTGAGTAACAGTTCTTTGGGAAAGAGGTACACTTAAAATGGCAATAGCATGTGGGCAAATGGATACATGGGATAATGAAAATTAAGTCCATTAAGTGCTGGCAGAGAGTTGGTCCGTGGTATGCTTCGCCGAGACTTGCTTCAAAGATGATGACACCCAAACAATTATCAGCGACATATCATTATACAACATATTTGTTTAAACATTATCCTTTTAGTCGCACACTACATGCAATGTATAATCAACATGAATATGCCCCATTTCCCCGTCCTATATCTTTTCCTCTACATGGGGACCAATTATGTGAACGGTAGGCACCTAATATTTTTACAAAGCAGACAATGGAATTCCAATCGGCATTATACTTTTGTTGCTAAAATTGCCATGTTTGTCGTGCAGATTTTGCCCTCCTGTAAACCCTGTTCCTGCCGCACATGCATGTAGATATCCTTAAAAGGGCTATCAAAATAAAAGCACATATGAACAATTCATTTGTACTTTAAAGAATCAAATCGAAATTAGAGTGGACGGGTCTCTACCCCTGCTAATTCGCATCTGCCAGCATTTAAAAAAAATATTTTATCATGATATTCTTCGCTTGATCTGTCTTTTAGTGTACATCGTCTGAATCTTGATTTTGAAAGGGCATTAGATTTGAAAACACCTTTGCTTGGAAAGTTCATGAATCAATCAAACTTCCACAAATCTAAAGCTGTTCTTCCAACATCATACTTCATAGATAGAAATCAGAACCCTTTTAATTTGATGAGCATGGTGGAGTGAAATTACTAATACTTGCAATGAATGTTATAAACTAATCGTTTTTTTTTTTTTGTGTGTGTGTGTGTGTGTGTGTGTGTGTGTGAGTGCAGAAAATCAACATGTTTTATCACACCTACCTTTACATCTGCCATTATCACAATATAATTCAAAGTCGATATCACAAGGCCGTTTTGGAATACTGCACATTTCACCAGCTTGTCTCATACATACTGTACAACATCTACATGGATCTGCAAAAGCTCTGTCACCCGGGCATCTCTCGGGCAAGCTAGGACACTCCCAGTCACAACTTTGATACTCCGCGGGGCAATAGTCACTAGCCCATGGATGCTGTCCTGACCCCGTTGGGCTAAATATTAGAATATACATCATCATGACCAGCATGACTGAAACTGTGTTCCATCTGAAGAAATGATGACCTAGAGGGCTGACTCTTGATGGAAAATGTGACGGGAAGTGTAATGGCCTTCTCCTGCTGCAACGCGTCCGACAACAACAGGGCAACATATTTGGTGCCATTTCGGATTCCAAACAGTGCATTTTGTTTACACTCTCGCTCGGATTATAATACCCGAGGTATGTATGAGATATCAATATAGTCAAAACCATTCACTTCAAATTGGACAACTTTCCGCTGGGTCCGATCAATAAAATCACCTCCTCGATATCTCTCCCATCATTACTGTTGGAATCTCCTTTCGATCACCGGCTCTTCAAATCTGATTCCATATGAGGACCAAGAGTTTATACCAACTTCACTGGTATACGGGTATTGAGATGACTCGTGTTACAGAGAGAGGGAGAAAGGGTCGATCGCAATCCGTGCTGTCCTACTACTAGACGTGAATTCCACACATGATACTCTACAGACCGTAACCATACCAAAGCTTACAGACTCGTCCAACGAAGAAGTGTGCGTGCGTGTTGATATAACTCCAACTCTCGCGGTATTATAATGCTGTTATTATATCTGCGCGAAATTATTATAAACGAAAGTTACACGTGTGCTGGCGTTTACGATTTTTGTACTGTGGCAGAGTTCAACAGCTGATCTCAGCACAGTTGACTTGATCGAGCCTTATCAGACTTTATTGGGGCTTTGGATTAAAGAGTGTCTATAACTTTGAATTAGAAAGGCGTACTAACTGCACAGAGTGTATAATTTTAAACATTTTTGAGAGGCCTGTCAAAAGTTGAATTAAGAATATTTTCAGATATTTTTATGTATTACAGGTGCTCAATGTTCTCATCTATCAAGTGCCCCTAACAGATTTAATTTGCATCCACACTTGGGAGAACACTGGCCTGAATCTGAACCTAAATATTCCTCCTTTAAAAGAAGTAGCTCTTTTCTATCATTTATCAAGTTATGTTTACTTTTGGCAACTTGTGACACTTCTCTTTATTCCAAGCTTTATTTCCTAATGTTTTGGTGGTAATGATGCTTGACAATGATAATTGTCACTTATACACAAGATACAAATGAATCGATTTTTCGGAAAGGGAACATTATTCATATCGAAATTGAAGAATAATTGGGGGGGGGGGAGTGCCCCCGGAATCCCAATGTTAGAAAGTATGTCCCTTTTTTCAAAATTGCCCTTTTCTTTATCAAAAGAAACAGAACACCAATTATTTTGGGTTTTATCTGGATATTCTCATGCATGCCGATGGGACATAATACGCAAAGGGGGTGGGAGCGGGGGGAAATGCCCCCCCCCCCAAAAAAAAGGGGGAAAATCCCAAGATCAGAAAGTATTGTGCTCTTCTATTTTTTTTTATTCATTCTCTTTTTATTAGCCAAAAGAATCCGAACACCAATAATATTTACTCATTTAACAAGGCACAAATGAATTAATTTTCGAGAAAGGGGGTATTATCGTGACTTGTGCCCCATAACATAAAAGTTTGCGATTAATCGCTATTTGATTTTGCGATCAAATGCAAACTTTAGTACATGATTTGCCACAGACTTGCAATTGATATCAATCGCTATCAGATTAGCAATTAATCGCAAACCTTTACGTTACAGGGCCCTGGCATCATCGGCGGAGAGGAGCATGGGTAGGCCTCAGCCGCCCCGCCCCCACATCCTTACATGGAAAATGTCCCTTTTTAGAGTTGCCTTTGTTCTTGTGGTCAAAAGAAACAAAAAGGAAATAATCTTTGCTTATTCACCAGACATAAATGAATCAATTTTCTGGAAAGACGTCATTCTCATGCCCAGGGAGGATGAGGGGCAGCATACCGTGGGCGGGGGATGCAAAGGCTGCCCCAAATTCTCAACATGAGAAAATGTGCCAAATGTGTCAAAGTTGCCCTTTTTCGTAGTCATAAGAAACGGATCACAAATAATCTTCCCTTAGTAACATTACAGAAAATGAATCTTCCAAAAAGGGTGCGTTCATAGGCCAAGAGGCTGCATAATGTGTGGAGGGGGGGGGGGGGG
>BQKZ01002057.1:61305-72982 GCA_036244855.1 Temnopleurus reevesii
CCCCTTAAGATGAACTGCATGGCCTGCAAATTATTGTTACCGGTTTTGCGCCCCTAATATTCGGACAGGTTTGCACCCCCCTTCGGAAAACAATTTTGCGCCCCTAAGACAAGGAAAAAATTGCGCCTCCTTGAAGATTAATTTTGCGCCCCAAAGCCCCCCTACTGTGCGCACATGCCTAAAAACATGTTTATAATCATAGGCCTATGCCTCTATAGCTCTCATCAACGGATTGAAAAGATCGGCAATAAGTACTATCATAATTAATGTACTTCACATAGATCCATTGTACTGAAAAAGAAACCAACATGTTTTTCAAAAATCTCACTATCGTTGCGATTAATCGTATCTGTGTGATATTTTTGTCAGATTAATGGCATCTATATGTTACAGGCAAAAGGCGCGAAATTTCTACGTGATGAATTCATCTAAAAATTTGGGGAAAAGAGACAGCGCGTGACGTAACAAAGGATTGAGCAGAGCGCGCGGGTGCTAAGCGCCTGTTCGCGTATAATTTGTCCATTACGTCATCATTGATCAGCTGACTGACTGAAGTGGCCGAATCCGCTCAAGCCGAGCGCCGCTCTTCAATTCACGGGTAAAACTAAAGCAGAATACCGGACAACTCAGACCGGGTCCCCGCCGGCGCGGCGTGGCCAGGCATAGAGATTCGCACCGTACTCGCTAGTTCCACCGTACCGTACCCTGGCCTGCCAAAGTAAACACGTCAGATGAAATGAAAACGCATTGCTGATCCAACTTTGGTATATTAGACATACTGCTGTATCAGGAAAATGAAAGGCAACCAACAACCAACCAAACTGTCAGGAATTCTGCAAAAAACTGCAGCAAAGATGATGTCTGTTCGTGGATCTAGATCGGTAACTGCAAGTTCAACTTCAACTTCAGCAAGTCAAGTTTACCCGACCAATTTGCAAATATCCGGGAATGAGGATGAACAATTCAACTCGTTCTTCAGAAGAAAACAACAGCCACAGAAAATGATAGTTACATCAGAGGAGATAACAGCGTTTTTCAGGCTGTTTGGTAAGCTGACCTAATTTCAATTGACTGACATTGATTTGACAAGCCTATCAAGAATTCTAATTCTAAACTAAAGCAAAGGCTTCTCAAATGGGCGTTTGTCCTGGAGCTGGATCTAGAGAAAATCTTTTATTTGATACATACGAGCCAGGGGAGGGGGTGGTAGAGAGGGTGGGCGCCCCTTCCCCACACAAAATGTGAGAAAAAACATGAAAAATTGACATAAAGCCATAAATTGGATGGATGGATAGGATAAGGAAGTGTGTGCCTCGTCCTAACTTGGTCCGAAGGCTTCATTCAGACAGATTGTTTTTAACATTTGAACAACAACCGAAAGGCAAAAGGCAAAGAGAGTCTGAAGCCTCTAGACTAACTTAGTAGGCCTCAATACAATATAGATCTCATTGTCTAAATCTAGGCTCAAGTAATTTGGTAGGCACTTGTGGGTCTAGCACATAGCCTACATGACATAGGACTTAGGAGACAGCACGCGCGCGGACGGGATTCTTCGAAGGAGGTCTGCCATAGGAAGTAGCGAGACAAATGTAGAGGGAAATTTGAAAGGAGGCGAACGTACAAAAGCTGCGTCTGCACTATAGCGAGTTTTTCAATTAGCGCGCTAGCTCTGATCCGGGTAAATAGCCCGATCAGAACTAGCTCGAGCTAATTTGCAGTGCAGACGCAAACAGTAGCCGGCGCTGCACTAGCCCGAGTTTCCTTGATCTCGAGCTTTTAGCCCGATCAGCCATCTTTGCAATTAATCTCGAGATTAACAATCTTGGTCTGCACTATAGCGAGTTTGGAATCTCGAGCTTGTCTTTTTCCGAGATTTAGCGCGAGCGGGAGCTGCATTAGCCCACTCCGAGCTTGGTCTAGTTCTCGAGCATGCGCAGTCTCGGAACATAAGCACGTGGTTGTTGTGCGAAGAAACTCGTACATATGGGCCTGGCTGTCATGCTCCGCTGCGCCCACACAACGCCATGAATAAATTAGCCCGAGTCGCAGAATTAGCGCGAGCGCGATCTGCACTACGGCAAATACGAGCGAGTTAGTGAGCTATTTCCCGAATTAGCTCACTATTTTGGAAACTAGCCCAAGATATCTTGGGCTTGTTATTAAAGCTCGAGATATTTCAGTGAATTAGCTCACTGTTTGCGTCTGCACTGCAAATTAGCTCGAGCTAGTTCTGATCGGGCTAATTACCCGGATCAGAGCTAGCGCGCTAACTCAAAAACTCGCTATAGTGCAGACGCAGCTAGTGAGCTAATTCACTGAAAAATCTCGAGCTTAACAAGCCCAAGATATCTTGGGCTAGTTTCCAAAACAGTGAGCAAATTTGGGAAATAGCTCACTAACTCGCTCTTAATTGGTACAGTGCAGCTCACGCTAATTCGGCGACTCGGGCTAATTTATTCATTCGTTGTGTGGGAGCAGCGGAGCATGGCAGGCCCATTGACGAGCACTTCGTGCGAGTTTCTCCGCACAACAACCACATGCTTATTTTCCTAGACTGCGCATGCTCCAGAACTAGACCAAGCTCGGGGAGAGGGCTAATGCAGCTCGCGCTGAGGAAAGAGACCTAAGTCCGTCAAGCTCAAGATTCCAAACTCGCTATAGTGCAGACCAAGATTGCCAATCTCGAGATTAATTGCAAAGATGGTTGATCGGACTAAAAGCTCGAGATCAAGGAAACTCGGGCTAGTGCAGCGCCGAGCTGGAACAAAGAGCGTTATATGATGTAGAAGGAGGTGAAGCGAATGAAGAGAGAGGTTTTTAGAGATAAACAGGGTATCGGAGGCGATCAAAGAATCACGTCGTGTTAATCAAAATCGTTGTTTCATAAGTGTCTTGTTAAATGCGCATACCATGCGCAATTGAAAATGCGCGTTATCATTTGCAAAGTTGCAGTTGATTTGCAATTGACTTTGAACAACACCCCGTAAGAGTAAGATGGGCTTATAAATATATTTGCAACAAGACACCCAATTTAATGTTATAATTCCAACATGATTTTAAATCGGGAGAGGGGGTGGATGAGACCCCACTTTTAATTTTATATTTAACACCTTGAATTGATGCCTATTATGGGAGTGTGTGAAAAATGCTTATCAACAGCGCCTTTCTCCCACTTTTCATAACCACTTTTTTCAAAAGATTTCATAAGATTTATAAAATCATTTTGTCACTAGAAAAACTTTCATCATGTTTACACTTACAGATGATGATGTCATTCAGGATTTCCTATGGATGGATTGCTGTGCAAAAACAGCAGACAAGGTAGGTGTGACAGAAATTGAGTAGAACTGAAAAGAAAATTACATTGCCTACAACTAATAAGACCACTATAATCTGGCTCAATTGAATGGACAATCATTTAGCATTAGATTTAATTTATTGCTTGGGAAGTTGCAATATGTGCTTAATGCATGTATGTCCGTCATTGAATACAGTTTAGCGAGCAAAATTTTATTTAAGAGACCAACTTTACATATTCAATATTAAAATTGTTAAAACAATACAGCATACAGGTGTTCAAATCTCAGTGTCAATGGAGTTAATCTTATCCAATAACTGTTTTCTTCCATCCCTGAAAAACCTTCTAAAACATCATTCATTGTTTCACCTTTATTATATCTTCAGTAGATCTGAACATAGCCTATTGCAGGGGACACAGAACTCTGGTGGGGATGGGGGGTACACCCCCACTATTTTTCAGTTAATACATGTATGCAAGGCTATTTTATGGGAGTGTATAAAATACTTATCCACAGCCCCTGTTCTTTTAAAATTGTGCCCTGGCCCCTGTTATCCTACTGTATGGACATATATTTCAATGTATAATCTAAAAGCTGAAATTTTTGCTAGTCTTTTATTTTCCTGAATTTTGCGACCACAAATTTTCTAAAATTTTCACTCATCAAAATGCTCATAGTCTTGTGTACAGCAATTTTTAAGAATGTGAAAATAACAACTAGCTAATGCGTGAAAAGGTCTGAAATTGAGTAAATTCGGTAAAATTTGTGTGTGCTAAATTTTTGGCTTTTACAGTATCATAAACATATTTCTGTTCAATTCACCTTACCAATACCAATTTCACCTCAACCTTTACAAAGTGCTCTTTCATAAGATTCATCTACTGTCCCAATGTTTAATTACAGTTATATCTACAGTAGATCTGAACATATTTCAAGTTTTAACATGGACATATTTTGTAAAATCAGAAACGTAAAGCTTATCACTATATATTATTATTATCTATATGAGAGTTTTAAGCCGTACAATATTAAGCCATATTGTACGGCTTCAATTTTACGCTTGCGCAAAGCAGTAACCAGCCTTCTGGTATATGTAAAGGTAATAATTATATTGGATGGCTTCATTTCATGAAATACCGGGAATATTGCACTCGTTAGGGCCAATATTGCACTCATCTTCGATTCGTGCAATATTGCCCTAACTCGTGCAATATTCCCTGGTATTCCATTTATTGCCATCCAATATTATATAAATGTTTAATCACACATAATAAATCTGAACAAATGCATCCATAAGTTCAGGCACAGCAAAAAATATCTGCAGCATTAATCCCCCACCCCCTCTCTTAGTGGCCCCTGACTTGTAGAAACAGATATTAATCCTTTAATATTCATTTGTGACATTTTAAATTTTATTAAGTTTTCTTTCATTTGTTGTTGAACAGTGTCTGATCAGGGGGTTCTCCCTGGTCTAAGCGATAGATATAAAACACATTCATTGTTTGATGTATTGAATGCCTATTTTTTTTTGTCTCGAGCTCTCGTAGATGGTACTCTGTGCTGTTGTGGACCTTATTTTAGCTAATTTCTTTTACCATAGTACCTGTTGGCAATGGTCTTTGCTTACTTCAAGAGGGCACAGTACACAATCAAGCAATATACAAGAATGAACTTCTTTGTGGCATTGTAAGTATAACTTAAATTAATCTCTTTATAGTGTGACCGAGGATGAAACCCAGCATGTTAAAAACAAGTTGTTCATTTGTTGCAAGTTTATCTGCAGGCATTGTACACAAAGTTTCTGGAAATCACAACATGAGAAGTTTTCATTCTAGACAATTGGCATGATTGCATCACTTGTTTCTTAAATACAAAAGACCTCACTCACACACTTTGAAATTCTGCAAGGTACAATGCATCACAGCTTGAATTATCTCTTTAAACCAGGATGGAGCCAGATAAAACTTCAGTCTATTTAGATGTTCTCATATCATTGTACTTGGTATGTATTAATTGATAAGACTTTATCCTTCTCCATTGACAAAATGGGCTTCATTTTTTAATGTGTAGAACAAGAGAAAGGGGAACTGTGATGGCCACTGTAAGATTGCATCAAGTTACATTTATTACAAAAATAGAAAAGGACTTCCTTGTGACCTTGTCATTTTCCACTGAATCATAATCATGCAGGTATCTAGCTAGTGATATGGAAGAAGATGAAGAGGATGATAAATATAACATCTTCCCATGGGCACTAGGTAGGAACTGGAGGCACACTTATCCTGGCTTCCTACGCAAGCGAGATAAACTTCTACGGACTATAAATTACAGAGCTGCAGTCAGTAGAAAGTGCTGTGAAGAGGTAAGAGTGCGCTACTTTACGATTTTAACCGAAATCTGTATGCAATAATCACATAACTAAGAAGGAAGAAAAAAGAATCTGTGAAATCAATAATCCGTTCAAGAGTTGTAAATTTCAAGTTTCAGTATAGTAAAGCCTGTTGTGAGGTTCCTTGATTTTGGAAATTCTGCCAGTATATGAGGTTTTATCATAATTTAATATTTCCTTCATTATAAAGTAAAGGATTTGTCTCTCTTTATAGTGATAGTTTTGAACTGCAGTATTGCATGGCGACAGTGTGTGCATATGTGTATTTAATTTCAGAAAGATTCATACTGATTTTATTTGAAATTTATATTAAAGTACATATTTTTTCTTGTAGTTGGCAATTTTGATGTTTCATTTTTTTTTAATTTGTGTAGGGAAAAACTGATTCATGCTGGTTACAAAAATTTATAAGTGCTATAAAAGATCTTCTTTTTTGGCCAGTATCATAAAAAAAAACTGTTTTGTGTGGAATAACACAGAGGTCGGTTTGAAGTACGAAAGATTTTCTCTGGCATGACGATTTCCATATCTTTTTTCTATATCCTACTGTAGGTAATGAGCTTAGTCCCAGACCACATCATCTGGAAACGTGAACGCATGCCACATCACTCAGGAGCTGTACGCAAGTACCCTGCACACGAGGACAATGATGCTGAACCAATGGGCCCAGATGCAACACCTGTGCACTGCAGAGCATGTGAGAAGGCTGGTGGCTTTGCTTTTGATGTTGATGTCCAGCAGAGTCCAGATAGTGGCTTTCTCTATCTCTCATCCTGCACAGATAGCTCCACTGACTCAATGAGCAACATTGAAGAAATGGAGAGCTCATCATATTCCAAAATGGAAGACCTGTCTATGAAAGGTATTTTTTACAGAACTCAATATGTGCTCATTGGCACCTCTTAATTTTAGCAGCTGCCTCCAGACTAGCTGAATTACTTTGTGATGTTGGGAATCCTTTATCAGGATTGCGCAAATACAATGAACAGGGCCCAAATTATGAAAACTGTGTTATCTTTTATGTTAGCGAAAATATGTTAATTGTCATAACAAGTCAAAATTACCATGCGCCATTGATTGGTCAATATTTGTGCAGTGTCTGCAGTGATTGCACATGGTAAAAAGAGACCTCTGCACCCCGACCAATAAGAAGTGCTAATTGTGCGCAATTAGCGTTTGTTATGACAGTTAACATCTTTTTTTCTTAAACACAGGAGATAACAAAGTTGTCAGAATTTGGGCCCTGGGAAAATTACTGTTATCAGGAGAGTCTTTACATATGCCCAGTACTAAAAAGTGACAAATCATGCTGTAAAATAATCAATATTGTGTCTGTTATTGTAAAACATAGATGTTATCAAAGGGTGTTTTAAGCTTTCATCTAAATGTATATGAAGGAATCTCGACAGGTTTTATGAAATTACACATTTGTTTTTGTTTTCTCATCACATATATTTTTTTTCTTTCAGATCTTGGGGATTTCGATTTTGAGGAAGCTTCTATCTGGGCAGCAAGAGATGAGTGAAATGCATAGTCAGCGTTGGAACACCAGGAACCAATATTATGAGTTGGTAAAATGCATACTCAAAATCTATTGAGTAACTATTTTGGAATCGACTTGAAAGTTGGTGGCAGTAGTTCGAAATGGTCTAAGCGTTCTTCTTCTTACCAAAACGTATGTAATATGACTTATCTCATATTAGTGCATGATCCGCAAGGGATGCTGAGTGCAAGCCAAGCAAATTCAATGTCAGTCAAGTATCTTTTCTCGTTATTCCTGCTCACAGATAACGTATTTTGATATTATCGTCATACGGTGGCTATAAATGCAATTGTGTAAATGATTGCAAGTTGCAGTTGATTGGCACACAATTACATAATTGTTCCATGCTATCTTGATAGAAGTGCAGAATATGTGTGAATGAAAAATGCACCATCAATTTGTTGGTACTGGGAAGGGGACTTCTGGTTTAGGAAACTTATGCATGAACGATGTCGATCATTGACAGCAGCAATTGCCAATGTTTCTACCCCCAACATCATTGGGGGTACCCACGCAAAACCACTCATGGTGTAATGATAGTTAATACCGGAAATTAAAAAAATGAACTTAAAAACTGAAGGTAAGACAAAATACTTTTTTTAATCTGAGACCTGGCAAAATCAAAACATATGCATCTATGTCCACAATCAGAAGTGACCAGTCCAGCTCAGGATTAGTTGTTTACAGTGAAAACTGCCTAGTATTCTCAGCAGTTCTTGATTTGCATTTATAGATAGTGGCAAGAATTCAGTATTGACACATTTATGTTAAGTGGATGTCACAATAAGTCAGACATTTTAGAAAGAAGAGGATAGCTATAGACCATTTCATGCAATTTGCTCCAGAATGATTAATATAAGTGTTTCATCTAGAGAGCAAGGTGTGTGCCATAACAAGCTAAAATATACATCAGACTTCCAACCAGAACTGTGTTCTTTTGACCTTGAAAAAAAAAACACCTCTTACTTCATTCTGTTTAATGACCACAGAAGCACAAATTAATAGCACTAGCAAAATTACCTTGGTATAATCAGGATTTTTCTTTTTTATCAAACCTTTTTAAGATAAAAATTCTTCCATCAATGAGAAATTATGATATTATATTGCATTGCTTTATATTGCAATTTTTGTTTGTAGTGGAATTTATTAACTATTTTAACATGCCTGGCATAAGTTGAAAACACCCTAGGACTATGTCAGCAGCCTTAGAATTCAATTAATCACCTTCTTTTTAGTCTGGAGCAAACAAAAGGCCCCTGTCCATCATGTTTGACAGTAGCCAATTTACCTTCAGATGAGTAGGCACAAAAGTGAAATACTGAGATGAGGTCTGTGTTGACAGACTAGGGGAACTTTTTTTGGCCTGCCAGTCTAGGCTTACTGGGCTAGAAGATCTGTTACAAAAATTGACGGCATCAAAGTTTTTAGTAGATACATGTACTAAAAACTGGGATTAGTAGATACTTGACTGGGATTGCATTCTAATTGCTCTCGTGCTGATCTTTGTTTGCGGTAAGAAAAATTGCAGCATAAGAGTATAAGCTGAATAAATAAGGTAGGCTAGAGGTCATCAAGTTTTGAAGACTTTGAGGTGAATTGGCACATTTTTAGAGAATGTCTAGAATATGAAGTGTGTTTTGGAGAGTTATGGAGGAAGTTTTGGGCATGTTGTATAGAATATTCACAACATCAAAAAGAACTATTACTCAAATTTCTCAATTGAAACTGTATTAATATGAGTACTGAAAATAAGTGAGAGTATGGTTCTTACATTTTTATTTATCATACTAATAATTTAAGAGAAAGTATATTCTGCAAAAATATAAACATTATTTATATTGTACATATATATGTGCTATTTGAGATATTTATATTATATATCTAGATGATTTTATTTAAAAGATATTTAAATATTTATTCAAGATTCATTTTGTGTTATCTACTTAAATAATATGTACCACACTTGGGGGTGTTGTTTGAAAGATGCAATTGATCGCAAGTTGCAATTGATCGTATTGAGCCAATCAAAATCATTGTTTTATGCTCGTCATGGTAAAAGCGCAGCAATTTATTTGCAGTTGATTTGCGATCAACTGCAATTTTGTAGCAACACCCCTTTAGTTTCAAATGTTCTTAGAACTTGTCCTAAAGGAAAATAGTTTTTGTGTCCTTGTAAACAAAAAGGGTTTCAATTGACTGCAAGTTGCAGTTGATCAGTTCTCACAAATAAAATTGATTGTTGCAGATGCATGTTTGTAAAACTGCGTAGGACACGCCAATCAGAATGCATATTGTGCATTATAATTTGATTGCACTTGACTTGCAAGAAAATAATCTTTTAACTCATTCAATTCAATACAATTCAATGTGACATATTTAAACGAATAAAGCTTATTGCCGGAATGCAGACTGATAATATTCCAGTACAGACTGTCTAAAGTCATTAACCTTATAAATTCGAGAAAAAAAGAAGAAAAAACAAGTCACTTTTCTATTTGATTGAGTTTATTAATGAGGATCAACATAGTGCATAAAGAAATACTGTTCAATTGAATCGTTCACAAAAAATAACAAAAAGAAAAGAATGAAAAAAAATGTAAATATTCAGCATGATACTATAGCAATGGTTTGTAAGAAGTGCTAGTGTGTTTAAGGCAGGGTCTGGGCCAGAAAAGTCTTGCCTTGATAAAAAGCAGAACATCAGACAAACAGATTTTTTTTTAAAGTTTGAAGAAAATTGGACAAGGAATAAGAAAGATATAGATGTTTCAATATAATGCGCTTTGCAAATAACTGTTCAGTGACCAGTGATATAATTTAAATATTAATAACTCTATTATTTGTGGTCCTACTTGCTTCAAAATTGTCTTGATCTGTTTGTCTTGGTTTTTCTGGCCCAGACCCAGTCTTTAAATGCAACCATTACTCAGTGGAAACGATTCAAAACAGCACGTTCTCATAATGATCCATAATCTGTACCAAACTTAATGTTGTTATATTTCTATTTATTTCCATCAGAGAATAAAAAGATTATATCTTGATTATGAAATCAACCTCAAACTGACTGGTGATGGTAATTCTTACAGTTCGTGATCAAACCTTGAATGTTGCAGATGATGATTGGATTTTTCTGATTTTCACCAGGAATGCTGCAAGATTGTGAAAAGTGTTGGGGAGAAAAAACAGATGAAAACAAGTATTAATTAAATTTATTTACATTTCTTGAGAAAAAAAAATTCACATGGGGCAAACTGGTTGGGTAAGTCAAGAAAAGAAAATTGATTGTGGTTGACATGAGTGTACTGTGAGAAGAGAGGTAAAAATAAAGTTGTGAAGAAAAGTAAGATAAGATAATGGAGCAATGTGGGTGCAAAAGAAAGAGAAGGAAAATTACCAGGGAGTAACTATCAAGAGCAATAATAAATAAAACAATTAACTTTTTCAGAAACTTTATTTTTACTTAGTAGTGACATGGCATCGGGTTTAACAACCTTTAACCCTTTTTACACTGGGCTATTTTGATGGCTAATTTTAAAAAGAACCAAACTTGTTAAAACAAGAATCACCCTGGAATTATCCTTTCTCATTGAATGAGGACAAATCTGATAAATAAACTGAAAATTTGAGAAAAATCAGACAAACCATTTACAGGTACAGATTAGTATTGGTCAGAATGCAGAAATTGACGTGAAACAAGCTGATGTACACACAAATTGCTCTACATCCAGAGATAAAAACTATGTACGAAATTTGAAGATTTTTGCATATACTCTGGCTTATTTTAGTTTGAAAATGCCAATCGGGTCATTATTCCTACAGAAGTGGATGAATGGACAACCAGCCGACACAGGGCAAAGTGAGTCAGAGTGGAGCGTCCGATGGTATTTTGTGTGGAGCCTGAATTCGTATTCATTTTCCATAGGAGGTGATGTGCTGTTGAAGAGAGCAACATGTCTCCTAATTTTTGTTTATGGGTCAACTTTATTGAGACAAACTATGAGCATGCACTAAATTATTGTTGAAAGACTGCAATTTAGTAGCATTTTTATAGCAGCTCGCAATGTAGTTCTGAAGCGCCATCTCCCCCCAAACTTATGAATTTTCAGATTCACAATAATATCATAATCCTGGCTGCTGATAGGGTTCCATGCAATCAGCAATTTTGGCAGAAACTGTGACATACATGATACTATTTGAAAACACAACCTTTACTTTGTATGTTTCTTTTTTATGCCTCCGCCACCGTAAGGTGGTGCCGGAGGCATTATGTTTTCGGGTTGTCCGTCCGTCCGTCCGTCCGTCCGTCCGTGCGTCCGTCCGTCCGTGCGTCCGTCCGTCCGTCCGTCCGTCCGTGCGTCCGTCCGGACCTTGTTACCGCGATAAGTTCAGAACCGCTGGACGGATTTTGACCAAACTTGGATCAAGTATGTATAACCATGTGAGGAT
>BQKZ01002058.1:16467-29739 GCA_036244855.1 Temnopleurus reevesii
CTGTCTCTTATACACATCTAGATGTGTATAAGAGACAGGTATAAGGGTGGTGAATGGCGTTATGGGAAATATAAAAAAAGAGAAATTTAGGGAATTCTGCAAGGGACATGAACGCACTCCGCTGATTGAATGAATCTAACACCAAATATGTAATAAAAATGTATCTTCCTGCCTTTGATGTAAAGTTGGTGTTTTTGCAATGTGTATTAACGCCCAATTACAATATTATGCTCAACATTGATAATAATACAAAAATAAATCGCCGACAAATAAAGTGAAGATACATTTAATGATTCAACCTTTTGAATATTAGAAAAACATTTATGGGTTAGAACAGATTATTAAATAACAATACGTTAAGTGCATGTACTAAGTCATAATACGTGACCAAAATTGCCAATTTGCATGAATATCACTGTTAAATAATATCATTGAAATATTCATAATTTTCTTATTTATTTCCAATTCGCTTCAGTTTACATTTTCGTTTTATCTGTTCGTGTGGTTTTATCCTACCCAGACGCAGTCTTTAATGGATCTCAAATCAGTGTTTATATCATCATCCTAATGAGGACAAAATCATTTTTATTTATTTTTTGTTTGTATCTTTTTTTTTGGCGAAAGCTCTTAGCCGGTCACGTAACACACTAGTGGGCAATCAAACCGCCCCTCCATTACAATTTACATACTTGATCATCTAAAGCGTGGTTGCTAATGATTTGTTTTGAACAACTGGTGACAAGGGAGGTATCAATTAAAAGAAAATATATTGATAATCCATTTTTGTTGTACGTTTCATGATTTAAATTGATGATGGAAATCGCACCCAATGGTATCATCAATAGGTGCGATGCAGGTGAGCGAAAATGGGGACAAATTTCGTAACCATGCCCGAGGACATCATATATATATTTTTCAATTCCAATTACGTTTTTTTTTTAATTTGGTGATTTATAAATCAAACACCGCAGTACTTTTCGCTCCTTACTGGTTCCATGTTTCATTTCATGTTTTCTTTTGTTTATTTTTTCTGATTTGACTTGATTTGATTTATTTGTTTTCATTTCGATAACAAGCAATATAACAAAAGTAAGTGTGAACAATTTCGAGTAAGCATAAATCAGACAAAACTACAAAGGGACATCGCATACAAATATTTGCAGGATAATTGTTTAAGAGATGATTTAAACGACCAAGTATTTATGGTTTCAAATTGGAGGGATGTGTAGGAAAAAGCAAAGCTCGTAAGACGCACAACCCCGGATTATAGTTGCAATTTCAATTACTTATTTGTATTTCTTTTTCATATTGGTTGACGTATTGATGTATATTTTTGTATTGAATGAAAAATGAAATGAAAAAAAAACCCCGAATATTGAATCTTGAATATCTAGGGCCTAAAAGGTTCCGGTGTTATAGGCGATTTGCTCCTGACAAGAGATTTGATCCTTTGGAACAAATCGCCTGAATATTTTCTCGCCGACTGGATCCGCCTCTTGCACCTGTAGCTTATTATGTGATTTAACTTGCTTTGTAGATCTATTTCCCCCGCTAAATGCTTTGTGTGGTTTGTAGAAAGGTTTGAATGAATAAAAAATGTAAAACAGAATCCCCCAAATTGTAAACCTGTTCATTTAGAAAGTTGGCAAAAAGCACTCAAATGTACCAGAATTCTTACCTATACCCCCCTCTCACCCTTCTATACTTTAGCCTTTCTTACATCTTAACCTTTTATTAAAAACAGAGATGCCAACCTTTACGGAATATTCATTTGGTGTATTTCCATAAGAGTTCAACGCCTTCTTTACGGGTGAATGGCTGACAGTATGGTTATTTTTGTCATGTGTCCTCTCACTTTTGTTCAGCAGTTGCATTATTCACATTTTAAGGCCGACTCACACCTTTGTGTTTCAGCCTGCGTCTGCCCTTTCTTTAAGAAAGAAAAAAAACAACGCTCCTGGATGCACAAAGACGCAGGTCATACGGTGGACTGACGTTCGGCGAAAGCTCCTTGAGCGCAAGCGGAACGTCGATCCACAGTCTGATCAGCGTACAATGTGCGCCCGGGGAGCGTTACTTTTCAATTTTCAAAAGAAAAAACAACACTGGGCCGACGCAGGCTAAAACCGCAAAGGTGTGAGTCGGCCTATAAATGTACAACCTGTCTTAGTGACCACCTGTCTATATAGTCCACCTAAATTGGTTCCCTTCGGATGAAAACGTGCGTTACTGCCAAAAGATATTACCTGTCTACAATAGGCGGGTTTACTAATAGATGCAAATTTTATGCATACCTCTAACACAAAGGTTGTTCTTGACAACCAGAAAGCTTGCCCGAGGCTTGCCCGACATAGCAAAAAGTAATGTATGCAAACTGGATTCCAATTATTGTAGTCTTATTGTTATCAACCGGTCTATGGAATACCACGTAACTACGTTAAACGCACATAAATTTGAATATATAAGTAAACCCGCCTATTGGCCACACTTGAAGTTTCCCTTGAGTAGCCATAATAGACAGATTTCTATAATAATTCAAGGCTTTCATTACAAATAAATCATGTTTGCTCCCAATTTCCTCCAGCAGTTGCGTCATTCATATTTATATCTGTATTACCTCATGCATATTCCATGCAGAACGATTGGCATCTCTGCTTCTCATAGACACTGTGAGCAGAAAGCACAAAGGATGTGGGAGAAAGTAAACAACTTCATTCAAGCATTCACAATAGGTAGATACACACAAAAAGTAATGTGGAAGCGCCGTGACCCTCGCCTTTCACCAGTGGGTCTTAGGGTCGAATCCCACTAATGGCGTTAATTTCTTTCAGCATGAAAATTCATCCACATGATGCTGCACTCGACCCAGGTGAGGTAAATGGGGACGGCAGGAAGAAGTTCCTTGTAATGCGGAGCGCCGTAATGGTTGCCAGCTAAAGCCGGGTGATAGTGAGTGTAAAGCTTTCAGCGCCATGAGCACCGATAAGGTGGACCTGTGCGCTATTCAGGTTATAGCCATCATTATATCCCTCCCTCTTAATGTGGAGAGAAATTCCATACAGGCGTCGCGTCGCGTCGCGTCGTACAATGGTTTGCGAAAGTAGGCCTACTTTATTTTGCTTTTTTTACGAAGCTATGGTCAATTAAGGCTTGAATAAAGTTGTTTACTGTGTCCAAAATCCTTTGTCCCTTCTGCTCATAGTGAGAGAGTATGAGCCTATTACAAGAATAAACAAAATGCAAAATACATGTGACACCTGGACGCATCGTTTAGTAATGTCAGGTATTTCTGACAAGACTACGGGGGTGTTGCTAAAAATCAATTGCAAATCAACTGCAACTTTGCAAATTGTTGCGCGCATTTTTCATGCAACCTTTGAACAACACCCCCTACGTGTCGTCACGATATCATATTCGTATATCTTGAAAGTGAATATCTACCTGCTCATACATATCATACCAGGCGCTCCTCACTGTAAAGCCCCGGTCACATAGGACCCCGAAAGCAACACGATTCACCCCGACTCGTTGTTCTGAGGCAGTTAACTGTGAATTAACAAAGAGTTGGGGTGAATCGTGTTGCTTCCGGGGTCCTATGTGACCGGGGCTTAATGTACACTCTTAGAAACGTTGAGACAAAGTTCATCCAACAATTGGCGACATATACCATCCACACAACTGTTGATTAAAGAATGTTGAATTTGTCATTGGATTGTGTATTTCCACCAAAAGTTGGGCATATTTGAACCATCAGATGTGTAAAATGTATCAAAACTATATCGTATAATTCTGCAATTAGACCCTTATTTGGACATATTTTGACAAATAGTTGTATGGAGAGTAGTTATCTAGTTTAGGGTAAAATTTTGCCCAATTTTTTAGGTTGCAAAGTGACCACTTTGCCTTATACTGGCATCCCCGCCCCACTTTGTACCTATATCTACCGGATGATGCAATAGGATAATTCCTTTTATGATTTGTCATTCTTCACATGAGCAAGAATAACTCAAATTTGAATTGACTGTAAATATCTAGAAATTGGTAGAATTGAGGTGAATCTGATTTTAGCAGATTTTGTTGTTAAAATCAAACTGTTTTATGAAGAGTAGTATTTCAATAAAATTCATGAATCAAAAGTGTTTTGATGAAACGCTTCAACAGTTATATCCGGTAAATTTAAAGAATCTATTTTCCTTTTAAATCTTACACCCTTCCAACATTCTAAATGTCGATTTTAATTATTTAAGAGTTCAATTATCTAGCTTTTACGCCATGAATCTACGAATGACGTCATTCGTGATAATGCCCATTTGTAAACTAATGGCCTTGGTATTTCCAAATTAAGACAATTAAACGACCGTGAATAACGCATTGTCATTCTAGGTTAAAGCTTAAACTTTTTTTATAATGCAATTTATAAATTGATCTTAAGCGGATAATTCTGAAGGTATCAAAATACTTAATTTGAAATCTTTAATTCATACGTTCTTTGTAAATCGATTTCTGCTAATATACTTGCCGATGGCTAGATTTACAACGTGCTCAGGTGCTGACCGTGAATAATAAATTTGATAACACCTTAATGATATTCCACAGTGTATATACAGCTAGAAGAAAGGGTGCAATGCTGCACCCTCGCAACACTGGAAGAACCGTTTTTGGTGTGATATTTCATTCCCGCCCCCCTGAAATATTCAATATTGCTCGATTTCCTCAGTGTGCAAGGGTTTACAAAATGATTTGTATCTTATAATTGAAATATAAATATCAAATCAGGCCATCCCTTTTTTCTAAATCTGATTACAATCCTTCAAGACGATCCCGGATCACCAGCACGAGATATATTGCAAATATCATTATTTAGAAATCTGGGTAAGAATGTGAAAGTGTTTCCATTATTACGAAATAAAAACAAATTATAATTCTAATGATCCGTTCATCTAAAATTTCATCAATATTTGGCCTACAGTTTTGTCGAATTAGAAAACTGTCCAAAATAATAATATAGATTAATTCTATAGCGCTAAAAACAGAGAGTACCATAGCGCTTTACAATTTAACAGAACAAAATATGAAAACAATTTGATTACTGTGGGAAAAGGTAAGTCTTAGGATGTTTTTTAAACGTAGCAGAATTTGAAGTTGTCCGTATTGCAAGAGGGATACTGCTCCAGTATTTTGGAGCAGCTCCTGAGAAGCGCTTTTCAGCTGTTTTTTTAGTTTACATTTTGGTAGCAATTCGCCTGAAAATGCAATGATACATGGTTTTGTGTAGGACAGTAATACCGAGATTTTATGAGTATTTCCCAGTATCATCATCTGTAAAGCATATCCTTCATACGTGTATAACATGCGATATATTTAATGTTCATATATTTGGGTAACTTACCCGCAAATCGGCCACGGGCCAATCATTAAAACTCATCCTTCTATTTCAACATGTTCTTTTACCCGTCACGGCATATTTTAACGTCCTACTACCTATTCCATGTTCTATATTTGTTTCTTTGGACATTTAGCTAATGAGTGAAAAGGAGGAGCGACCCACATTTTGGTAAGGGTACTTTTAAAGCCTGCGCATTGATTACGCCGAACTATAATATCTTAGCAGTCTCAAATACCACGGGCTTTTATAGACATCTTGAAATAAAATATTCTATAAAGGTTCTTTCTACATCCTCGCTGAAAATAAAAATAATAGAAACAGGTACAGCTAAAAATGGGGTACGATCTTTCTTTATGATAATATGACATATGGTTTTGTGTGTTGTCCATAATTCTCATCTTATAAACTAATTTCGTTAAGAATTGCCTGTCTTTCTTGACTCTAAATGCACTATTTCATTATCGATTTTTTCAATCCATATTCTTCATTTCATTCTATTATTTTTCCATTTTACATATCCTTTGCAAGGCGACCGAAAGACGTTTGCACATGGTTATACGGTCTTGTAACACTGCAGACACTGCAATAGATCATTCTCATCTTTTCAAGTGTTTCATCCTCGTCGCGTGAAACAATTATTTCAATTATAAATCTGCAAAAAATGATAATGAAAAGAATGATAACAATTATATGGCCGTTGTTATTGGTGAACTAAGTCCTTAACAGACAAATTAAATTAATTCGATTGAGAAGAAAATTAAGGGGCGGGGGCGTGTGCACCTACCCATAGATGAGTGAAGCAAACTAGGCATTGAAGAGATGGGTTTTGAGTAAAGAAAAAAAAGAAAGGAAGAAAGTAACCTTGATTTGAAGTAAATGTCGTATAGGCTCGGCCACACAGTGATATCAGAAACACATAGGGAAATAGTTGGCTCTTTAAACGCAAAGGGTAATCAAACTTGATCTAGGTTTGTAATATCCAGAAAATGAATGTTCACTTTGTTGCACAAAAATTTGAAAAGAATTGTCAAAACTATAATCAAAGCTATAAACATGTGCCAAATGATTTTGCAAGAAAAACGTATAATGGCAAGCAAATAAATATTCATAAAATGTGCTTCGTCCGGCGATGGTCCCTGTGTACGATAAAATGAAAAATAAGGCGTGGTGACTAAAACCATTGGGCTCTTAATCCCTTTTGAATTACTTTGTTAATCGTCAACATAATTCTTCTGATTTTTCTATCCCCGTCCTCATCACTTATTTTCCAAATCAAATTTCTTTGCAAGTACTAGATAATAGCTTTAAGCTTAACCTCCCCCCCCCCCCAAAGGAAAAAAAAATATATCGAAAAACGCAGGATCGGCGCGCGGAAACTGGGAGTGACCCGCTAACAGTCATCGCTGTCCATATTGACCAAAAGTGGTTAATAATAACGAAACCAAAATCGGACTAATTGAGCGACTAATCGGTGGAAATGAATACGGCGGAGTTCTCGTCAATGAAATGTAGTACAATGACAAAAGATGGGCCTTCCAAAACAGGCCCTTCTACCATTTAACACTCTATTCTAATTTTTATGAAAGCAGCAGCGAGATAATGACTCATTATTCAATTGATTTGTGACTGTAATGAGTGAAAGTTATGATGTAGTAAACGAAAACCGGTAAGTACTCTGTCATTGACAATGACCTTCACCTTACGCGTCAAAGACGAAGCATCAAGCCCCCTCTTTTTGAAATCTCTAAAGAGCATTCGGATTTTTTTTTCTTCCACAATCTCATATTTCAGCACGTTCAATCATGTTGCGAGAATGTATTTCAATGCATAGTCAGAATAAGTAAGATATCTTCAGTCATGTTTTCCAGACATGGCGTTACGAGATGACATAATGGCGATTGCAAAACACACACACATAGTATTACGCAATCATTAAGCAATCCATGTAGAGATGTTGCAAAAAAACTAGAAATAAATTCATCGTGCCAACCAAATAGCTTCCTGCAGGTTCCTACAACGGTTGTTCTGACGTAGTTTGAATAGAGCAAGATCGAATATGAGGAAAGTGCAAGGCAAACATTTTGAATTTGAATTTGAATTAATTTATTTCCTTTTTCATATACATATAATCAATGCAAAATAACATCACAAATAGAACAAAATAAAGGAGGCGAGTACCCTGAAAGCACAGCTTGTGTTGGGATCGCCTTTACAACAAAACAAAGTAAAACAAAATCATCTCTTTGAAGAAGAAAAAAAGTTAAAGAAAATAAATTATTACATATTATTATTTGGAGTAAGCAAACAATTTAAGAATAAAACGAGATGGGTAAAGGAAGGAAAATGTTTGAGAGATAGAAAAGGTAAGAGAGAAGAAAAAGAAAAAAGAGAATTTTGGCATTATAATATCAAATATCGATGTCAAGAGAGAGCATCTGGTGTATTAAACACTTGACAGCAAACATGTCTGAGTTGGGGGTACACTGATAGCTCTCCAGATTTCATTAAAAGAAGAGTCTACCCAAAAATGATATTTCTCTAATAGGAGAAGAAAAATGGATGAACAGAGCAAAAAAAGTTTGAGGAAAATCGGACAACTAATAAGAGAGCTTTGAGTGTTTGAATATTTAGACAAATTGGCAACTGATGACGTCACAGGTGCACAACTGACCATCCATTACATTTATATCAATGTTATAAAATGTTACTCTTTTCCCCAAAAATATGATTTCCCCAAGACCTTAACCGTAGGAGATCTTTATGATAGATATGTAGATCCACTATTTGCATGTTTACATTCATACCTACTTTTCAACTTATTCTGTAAAAATAATACATTTTGCACCATATAATGAAAACTCTGGTTATTTGTGCATCCATGATGTCATCAAATTGGCAACATCTCTGGAAATTTCCACTGATTTGTCCATCTTTTCAAATCTTTAAAAATTCATAACTTTTTTTTTTTATTACTTGTCCGATTTTCTTCAAACTTTTTTTTTGTTTTCCTCACCATTTTTTTTCTGCTTCTGTTAAAAAAAATATTATTTTTGGGTAGACTTTTCTTTTAAGGAATTTCTTCCAAACAACCGGGTAATGGAGTATCCTGATGTTGTGAGAAACTGCTTATCTGATAGACGGAAATACGAAACAAAGTCAACTTTATTTTCTTCATCTATTAAAACCCTATAGGCTACCCCATACCTTTGCGTTTATAGCAAACATCTACCCAACTTTCATGACGCTCCGACAACGCAGAAATAACGAGAAACGACGCATACTTAACTTATAATACAAACGGCGAGCGCTGGACGAACGCCTACAGCGTCGGACAAGCGTTTTCCTCCACAAAACTACAATGTTGTAAAAGCTCATGAGATTCATAACTTTCAAAACTTAATCCACTTGCCTCATTTCTATCAAAATCAATCGACAGCTATTGAATGTGGTATGATTTTTTTTTTAATTTAATCTGCCTCAAACTGAAACATGATTTGCAAATAATTGGATCAAGCATACAATAACTTTAATCGGATTCACATAAAATACGAAAAGAGCCCTATATGTTTTGGAAAAAACTAGGTAGAATAAATATTCATCTGCGTATATCTCAGATTGAAAGCATCTTATTTCGGGCGCAGAATATGATCTTGTGACAGCACCAAGTAACTAGCTAGGAAGAGGATGAGGATGTCATCATGATAACAAATATAATATATTTTTGTAATAAACTGGTTCACGTTATAATGTGAGCAGCATCGCACCTAAATTCATGTTGACTCCTGTCGACGTCATCATTTTCTTCGGATGCATGACATTTCTCTTTTTCAATTTGAACATTGATCTGAAGTTTCTATATGTCATTTTTGCAGCCCTATATTAAATATCTTTCTCTTCATATAAAATGTCATGCCAATAGATTTCCTCTTACCGAATATCAGTTTCTTTATATGTTCGTAGTTTCTTCCTGTTATATTTTGCTTTAGCTTTGCTCCTTCTACCGTACAAATCATCTTCAACCCACACGTACAAACAAACACATACGTTCATACACAAATTCACAGCTAATAGGCGGGTTTACTAATAGATGCAAATTTTATGCATACCTCTAACACAAAGGTTGTTCTTGACAACCCTGAAGCTTGCCCGAGGCTTGCTCGACATAGCAACAAGTAATGTATGCAAACTGGATTCCAAGTATTGAAGTCTTATTATTATCAACCGGTCTATGGAATACCACGTAACTACGTTAAACGCACATAAATCTGAATATATAAGTAAACCCGCCTATTGAGCCGAGCATCCTCATCTAAACACAAGTATATAAAAAAGTTCAACCCTTAAATGTCATATTTGATACAAAATTCGCAGAGAAGGTTTATTAACGACGTGGCGAGCATGTGTGAAAAAGTCAGCTTTATCTAAATTGTTATGCGTCAAGGAATACAAGTTTTTGCGATTTCTGGCGATTTCTAGGTCGATTTTATTTAAATAAACTATAAAAATGCTCTAATTTGCTATTAAATTTTTTTTTTATAGCTCACAAAGTAGTTAATATCTGATGCGCCATCTCTCCCAAAATTGGTCTGTGTTTTTAATCATCTCCGAAGAAAAGAAAAGCAAATTTAAAGTGCAGTTTTCCCAGAACGTTTAAAGATTCCAAATATTTGACAAGAAAGGTAAAACAAGATGAATATGTTTTTGAGCGTGGGCATTCTACGACGAATGCGTTACGGAACCAGCATTTTCTCAATATTTTCATCTTTCTACGCATTCAGCATCCCCCTCAGCGAAAGGTTCTATGTCTGCAGGCGCGCACCCAGGATTTTCATACCCGGGGGGCTGAGCCCAAATTTGGCGCCCCCGCCCCTCCCCGGTAAGCTGCCAACCAAAAAAAAAGATGTCCTCACCTCAAATTTGGCGCCCCCGGGGGGCTGAGCAAAAATGTTGGCGCCCCCCTCCCCTCCCGGCTGAGCTGACAAGCAAAAAAAAAAGAGGTAATCAGCTCAAATTTGGCGCCCCCTTAGCGCCCCCGGGGGGCTGAGCACAAATTTTGGCGCTCCCTTATAAGCGCATTTAGTCAACAAATTTTGGCGCCCCCTGGCTCTGACCCGGGGGGCTAGCGCCCCATAGCCCCCCACGGTGCGAGCCTGGTCTGTCACGATGTGCTATTAATCTAGCTCGTTATTTTATTCCATTATCATCTTCCGCCCCTATTCACGTCATTTGCAATGTCCCCCGATCATTGACGACAGTGATTAGTGGCTATCATTCGTATCAAGACCAAATCGATTTCAACACATCTATAAAAATATAGATGTCAACAGGAAAATTCTGATACCATTGAGACCAATAGATGCTGGTATAGATGCCCTAATTGGATGATGAGTGGAGGTATCAAACCGCATCTATGTTAATTAATTGAGTATGAACTCTGATCGAACTTGGTGAAATTGGGATGGATGTTCTATACATATTTCCGGAACGAGAGAGATGATTAATGGACTGGATGGAGGAAGTCATTTCCAGAACTTACATCCCTTGGCTTACAAAAATAAATGTACCAAATACAATTTGAAATGTTTATTAGGGTCCAGGAGTAACAAAGATTGTTGAGTTCATTGTATCATTAGTTGTAGTAATTTTTCAAATGTATTAGTTATTAGGGGAATCATGGAGCTTAATCTTTTTCAGACGGAAGGAAATAGCAACAAAATCGGAAGCAAACATTGTATTTATCCGCATTTTTAGAAATAAATACATAATGTGAATTGTAGTGTATATTACACTCTCAGAATAAAAGGAAAATAGAAAGCGAAATATATTTGCGATACCAATGGTTCAAAGTCATTTCCGGTATCAAAAAAGGTGCATAGCTGCACCATGGTGTCTTTTTTTTTTTTTTTTTTAAAGAATACTCAATTACAAATGTGTGGACGTGTTTCGCCATGGGAGGGCGATGTTATCGGAAATACGAATGCTTGCGCAAGATGGCGCTAGCTTCGCTCTGATGATTTATTTTTAGTTAAAACTCCGATGTCGACGCCGGATGGGTAGTCCAAAGTCGGGGGCCTTAACAAAACACTAGTAACGAGCATGAATCTATTGATAGTTCCATGGTACGAGTCAATGTAAATTCGTTATATTACGGAAGCCCATAAAATTGCAATTTCAATTTCCGTTAGGCAGAATGGGTGTACCTGTTTGCCGAAGCGGGTGGTTGCAGGGCGCTAAAGCCATCATTGTTACAACTCGTACGTGCAAGCCTATGGGAATGCATACAATCATACCCCACCTACGCACACACACACACACACACACACACACACACACACACACACACACACACACACAGCTATCGACTTGACTAACTATCCCAGAAGAAGAAAAAATCGTGTTCAATCGTGCTCAGTCGAGGCCTCTATGTGACTGAATTCGCCGACCCCATTATCAAGATGTTGCGGGTCCTAGGTCAAGCCGAGCCAGAACCGTATTAGGCATAAAGTAAGGTACAGATTTTTTACTAACCTTATGATTTTGCTGGCTACCCTCTCATTATGACTTTCTGAAGCCGAAGAATGCTGTTTGGCGTCGTGCTGTTCTCATATCTGACTGTGTAACCAGCATCGCGATTCGAAGTCACCGTATGACCCATTAGGCGGGTTTACTTATATATTCAAATTTATGTGCTTTTCTTGCCACTGAACGTAGTTACGGGGTATTCCTTTAACCGTTTGATAACAATAATACTACAATACTTGGAATCCGGTTTACATACATTACTAGTTGCTATGTAGGGCAAGCCTCGGGCAAGCTTTCGGGTTGTCAAGAACAACCTTTGTGTTAAAGGTATGTATCAAATTTGCATCTATTAGTAAACCCGCCTATTATATAGGACCCCGGAAGCAACACAACTCAACACCACTCTTTGTTCAGTTCGCAGTTAGCTGCCTGCGAACAAAGAGTCGTGTTGAATCGTGTTGCTCCCGGGGCCCTATGTGATTTTGGCCTATGCAGAAGGGATAAATGATTCTAGACAAAGTGCAGTAGTAAACAACTTCATTCAAGCCTTGACCATCAACAAATAAGAAATTAGTTTTGCTACTCATTGTGCTACACCAGTTTGACATTTTTCTGCACAATAAGATGGAGGAAACTTTTTGTTGTGCTGATCTAGCTATTGTGAATGCTTAAATGAATTTTACTTTGTCCCAAATCCATTGTCATTCCTGCTCACGGAGGCTGTGCTTGCATGGGCCCCAGTCACATAGAAGCCCCGATTGAGCTCGATTCAACACGACTCATTTTAGCTGCCCCTGAACAACAAGTCATGTTGAATTGTGTTCAGTCGGAGCCTCTATATGTGACCGGGGCATTAATCTTGCTGATCCAAATCAGAAATCGCTCCCGAAATCAATGGCACTGGTATTATCCCATTTGATGTTATGTAATGTATTTATACTGTAGGCGTGTCCAGCTACAGCTGAATGGAATTGATAATTCAACCTGATGGCTCTTTTGAAATGCCCCAGTCACATAAAGCCCCGAAGCAATGCGATTCAACACGACTCTTTGTTCAGAGACAGAGCCGTGTTGAATCGCATTGATTCCGGACTTCTATGAGACAGGGGCATAACATAATAGGGGATCTTTTGAATTAATGCCTGACATCGTTTGTAGCCAAGCATAAGTAGGGTTCTCACGGAAAGTCGTAGCGTTACTGTTTCAGAAACTACTACAGTCCCCTAAAGAATTAAACTTCAAGTTTCGCTGACTGTAGACTCTACGAAGTTTCAAAACTACGACGAAATCGCTCATTTTGGAAACCGCGACCAAGCCACGATATTGTCTATGGATTCGTCGAAATTTCGTCAAGGTCATGGACC
>BQKZ01002058.1:39321-50468 GCA_036244855.1 Temnopleurus reevesii
GGAATGGAAGTGAAAAGAAATTGAGAGAGCGAGAAAGAGAAATTGATAAATTGTGTGAGCTTGTAATGTGTGTATGTGTGTTTGTAAGTATGAGCTTTGTGTTTAATAGGTGATATGGGAAATGAGAGAGAGAGAGAGAGAGACAAGATGGAGGGAGGGAGAGAGAGGAAGAGAGAGAGAGGGGGAGATGGAAGGGGTTGTGAGCACCAGGTATCGACACATGCCTTTCACCAACAAAAATAATACTAACAAACAAAGCAACAAATATTGCGATATATTCATGAAGGTTTTGAACAGTCCGAAAAAAATATGGTCACACATATCATCACTCAGTCATTTCTGGATATGCAATTGGAATATTCATGCCATCCGAATTCCTCACTTTAATAAATGCACTTTTGAATAAAAATATATTCATTCAAAGTTCATGTGAAATAATTCCTTCTTTTCTATCTGTAGACAGAATATCCCCCAAAATAGTGTAAATGAAAACATTCTTTAATGCATCTTTTGTTTTTATTACAATCTGCAAAATGATGCTGTCACACTGGGACGTTTTAGACGAAAGACGACGAAACAACATTTCTCTAGAACGTCGGCATAGGATGCATACAATAGGGAAATTATGAACGTACGTGAAACGCATACGTAACTTATTCAGAACAATTTATCAACGTATTTTGACGAATGTTTAACATATCTCCGCCGTATTGGGCGACTTTTTTCGACAGGGTAAGTGCTACGTATTTGCAAAAAAAACAAAAAAACAAACAAAACAAAACAAAAACAAAACAAAAAACCCGCTGGCGAACAACGTTATTAATTGTCAAGTAAGAGGAATACGTTTTACGTAATAAAATTTTTGTTCGTTGTGAGCACGTACGTAACGGAAAATACATAACGTTTCTATATAGCGTTCTGCACATCATTTTTCTTGATACACCGCCTTACATGGCGTGGTTTTAAACGAATGTAAAGCGTGCTTCGGCGTATGCAAAACGTACACATAACGTATTCGGCGTATGCCAATGCCTTTGCCAAATTTCACAGACGTCGGACATACGCTGTTAAAGACCTCCTAGTGTGACATGAACCCCACTTTCACGTCATCCCTGTTTCACTCCATTAGCTATACAGCCTGAAGGAAAAGCATTTACTTGCATCATGTTAGAAATGCACCAATAAACCGACTGATGATAACTTAAATACATTCAAGGAAAGGTGTAAAGTCAAAACCAAGGCGTAAGTTTTCACCGACTCAGTGTTCATATCGGTCAACACCAGACAAACGTTTTATAATAAAAGTCAGCAAGTGTTGCGTTGGATTGACCCCAGTGGCATTTGAGGGTATCTGAAACCCCCAAATAATTTGATCGGACACACAAAGAAATGTGCATGCGTTAACAAAAAAAAAACTCGCCCAGAGCTGAGCTCAGACGTACGGAGCCTAGGTTGATCGTGAAAGAGCGGTTTATTTTTTTTTTAAATAAATCCGTAATTAGTAAACCACTTCATGAGGGATATATTATTTTGGTTCATTGTATGGAATCGAGCAATATACACATTATATTTTTTGACCTCATATACCCTTTAAAGTTTGAAGATTCATGTGTTAAAACTTTTATTTTATTCTGTTTTAGTCTTGAGGCCGACTCCAACTTTTGCGCTTTTAGCCCAGCGTTTTTGAAAACTATATTAAAAAATGAAACGCTCCGTGGACGCACAAAGACGCAGGTCATGCGGTGTTTGTTTGTTTATTTATTTAATATAATATTTGTTTGTTTACTGTGGACTGACGCTTGACGTACGCTCCTTGAGCGCAGCCAAACGTCAGCTCATCATCTGATCAGGTATACTGTTCGCCCAGGGAGCGATTTTACTTTTCAAAAACGCTTGGCTGACGCAGGCTAAAATCGCATAGGTGAGAGCCTATATATATAAAATATGATATATATGTATTGCTGGTATTGTACTAACCCTTTTCTTTGTTGCCAAATTTGAACATTGAGCCTGTGCTACATTCGCACCCCAAACAATCATTAAGTGGATATGCATGAATATTCAAATACATAGCTAAACACTGACTAATAATCTAAACAAAGTGTGATGAAATGTTCAAATACATATTGATAAAAATAAACAAAAATGATCAAAGGTAGATAGAGAACGATCCATGGCAATCAAATATCGATCAGCAAACATTAGTATCAATTAAGCCATCAATACTGAGATAAAGAGAACAATTATTTATTTTATTGAAGTCGCTGAAAATGATAATCCATATTTACTTCTTTTGATGACGATTTAAACGCCAGTCCAGGAAAATATACCTCAAGCAGGTTGAATAATCACTGATTGCCATGGCAACATTTATGAATCACAACCACTCGTCACGTTTTGTTTGATACATACTACTGCAGCGGTTAAAAACTAAATCAATGGGATGAAATTAGCTGCGAAATTAATATCCCAGATAAGCCGTCCAGCCCCCTACTTGATACGTGCCACCCACTGACTCCATTTGAAAGCTTGGCAAAATGTTTCGTTGTGGAATAAACAAATATGATCTTGGATGTACGAATATGGATTTGATTAAGACCTAATTATGTTAAATCATAAATGTGGGGTCGAGTCGGTCGGAATACTATTCACATGAATTTAGGAGAAAAGAACATCTAAATGAGGTTTAAATAAACTTTGTGATTTATAGCATTATATGATAATTTGTATATTTGTACACATGCATCACTTTATCTATTTTTTTATTGTCTTCTTTTTCTTTTTCTTGTTTACTTTTAATATAACAGATGTGTAAGTAAGTCGATTGTTTATAACTCCATCAGTGAAAAACAATCTGATTGGTACTTTAATGTCTTTGATGAAGGTTACATATCATAATAGAATAACCCTTATATATCAGGGCATATTTCCGGGGGGGGGGGGGGGTTGCAGAGATGAGGGGGTTGGGGTGAATCAAATCCAAAATTTCGATCTCGGTCGCTAGTCAGCCGGTCGCGGCGGTAATTTGCACGCGAATGCAAAAAGAATTTGAATTAAAAAAAATAATGTGTAATCAGGTTAATAAACTTGTTGATGTAAATGTTTATAGTAATATTCATTGCAATTATACTAGGATAAAATATATTGGGACAAAGATTTTGATGTTTGTCCCTTTTTAATTTCCTATGTATTTTGTTTTACATTTTTTTTAATTCAAATTTATATAAATGCAACGTAAGGGTGAAAATCCACCATAAGGGTGAAAAATTGATAAAGTGAATTCAGATTGAACATCTCCACCCTAAGGGGTGCTTTTATCAACGCCACCACCCCTAAGGGTGCAAAACTGCACCCTGATTTCTTAATATGTATCATTATCATGCTTCATGGCTTGTGAAAAAGCTCAATAGGTACCTTATTATCCAAACATGTTTCCCCTTGTGATATATCGAGCAAAACCTCTCTAAAACAAACAAAGAAAACATGTGCGTCGCTAAGCATTTTGAACAACGTAATGATACATATGAATATTGACATCACCATCATTGTTCGATATCAAAAATAGTATTCTAATTTGAGTGTGGTCGGTCGGGATTGACTGAAATAGAGGTAGATATATGAATCACTTTGCAGACAAGCCACACGATCAGATACTTAGCCTACAATTATTGATGACAGATTGGTATTTATAAGAGCCCTTGTAAGGAGCGTAGTATGATTTGAATCTCTCTGCATCTTTGTGCGATTTTGGTTTTCATTGTTGCATCTCCTCATCTATGTAACTCTCTCTCTCTCTCTCTTTCTCTCTATTTCCCCCTCTCTCTCTCTCTCCTTCTCTTTCTCTCTCTCTCCCCTCCCTCTCTCTCTCTCTCTCTCCTTCTCTTTCTCTCTATCTCCCCTCCCTCCCTCTCTCATGTCTCTCTCTCCTTCTCTATCTCTATCTCCCCTCCCTCCCTCTCTCATGTCTCTCTCTCCTTCTCTATCTCTCTCTCCCCCCCTCTCTCTCTCTCTCTCTCTCCACACGCACACACACACATTTATATATAAGAACACATATACATACACACATTCTCACATTCATTTTTGCAACCCCCTCTTTCTTTCCCCTCTCCCTTGTATTTCCGCCTTCCGCGACCCTCATTTTCGTTCCCCCACTTTCTCTCTTCACACACAAAAGAATCTTAAAATCATCTCTCTTTCAAAATCTGTTTTCCCTGTTCTTCCCTCCCTGTCTGCACCCATTCTCGTTCCCTTTATTCCCTTTCTCTCTCACAGACTTCCCAATATCTCACATCACGTACTTTTCTAGCAAAAAACGTAAACCCACATCCATATATAGCTAGAATTATGTTCTTGATTTATTTTATCTTAAAATATATTCATGCTTTAGATGCGGATTGCAAATAATACCATCGATGTTTTACATAATGATGATATTTTCTCAACACAACCCTGTTAGTAATACTGCGATTTTCCTTTAATTTGTGCAAAAACTGTATTGTACCATTACGTTTCATATTACTGATCAAATTCTAAATACCTTTATTTTTCATTTTCTTATTTGATATCCCAAGATACTAAGTCAAATATTACCGAACCTGACCGTGCAATAAAGTTGTGAGAGAAAACTTGTTTGAAATGAGAAACTAGGACGGACTTTAATCAGGGGGATGGAATTCCTCCTTAACTGGACTTTAGAACTGCGTAAGACGTGCATGAGTGTATATTATGCAGGCCAGCGTGTGGATTTGCATCTGGCGCACAATGTGGGAGGGTGTATACATATACACATACGCCCGAACACACACATAACCTACACACATACACGCACTTACCCACATAAGTACTTCAACACCACCCCTCTTTTCATTTTTGAAGCATATTTAGGAGGGTGTGGTGCAAACAAACAAATCCACACCCACACACACATATGCACACACATCTTCCTCTATACCCATACACATACATACCTCTAGAAGCACACACACCTCCAGGAGCACACATACCTTCACACCCACATAACACACAACACATGCACCGCACACAACTTCAAACACACACACACACACACACACACACATGTACCCGCATAAACGCTCACCTACTGGTGCATCTCTATCTTTTCCACGTTCTCTGTCGCCCTTTTTCTCTATTTCCCACCTCCTCAAACCCACTCCTCTGACCAAAAGAAATATAAACTTCTGTCACATGGTGGAGAACCAATATTAACCTTTTGACGTAATCATTTTGGGGAATCCCCCTTCCAAGAAATTGCCTGATTAAAGACACGTGTGTGTAGCATTTATAGAAGCCGCATTCCACCTGACCATAAAACCTCAAAGTCATAGGAAAGTGTGAAATGAAATGTTTGATCTCTCAATGATAAGATGAACAATAGATGTTTGGAATTTTGCAAAAAAGATATGACTCAATGACTAAACAAATGAAACATCCAGAAATCTGAAATCTTGCGATTAAAGTAATTATTAAAGGTCATTTTTTAAAACAGGTGGAGCTTTGGATATCAAATTACTTTCCGTCCAGTTATCTATTTATTATTTATTTATTTATTATTTATTTATTTATTACGTTTCATTTAAACAGGGTAGCCTCATCAGTAATCGCAGTACTGCTCTTTCTGAGGGCCCTGTATAATACAAAATACATCTTTTACATATTAACAAACACATATTAATCTAAATATCTTCATAATACAAATTTCAACTAAAAATTAGAGCAAGTTCAGAGTTTGTTTAAAAAAAAATGACCTAGAAAGAGCTTATTATTGGGAAAACAAATATCATGCATCTTGTTTATTTTCTAGAACACTACCTCATGGTGCGGAAACGCAGCTCGCTTACCGCGGAAAAAAACGGGACACAACATGGCGGTCTATAAGAGTGGCCATCATGGCCTTTGGTGATGACATTCAAAATAGGACGAAATACGTGGAGAATCATCTCCCAAATTTGTACACATTTAATTGTTATGCATGTAATGCAATTTGCGAATACATCACCTCGTTTGACACCATCTTCTTTCTCATCCTGCATGATTAATGCAGATCTATACATTTAAGTAAATGATATATCTACGATTTTACATTTTGTGCATATTTCTTTGAGTAGGATTATTACAAATATTCACAAAATTAAGCGATGCTCAAACTCAACTGATCAATGTTCCCTGATATTTCTAATGGAATATGTGACGCTGCCGCAGCTGATCGCTTCCTGGTTCCGCCGGAAAATCTGTCCTTGGTTAATAAATAAGACCCCCCTCCCCCCCCAAAAAAAATGCATCCAAATACACAAAATTGATTTTGGTGCTTTGCAGAGATAGATATTTCTTGGATCATATTTAATTCGCAAATCATGCATCATTTATTCTTTGATTACGTTGCTATTCATTTCATTAACCCATTTAGCGAGGTCAATTCATTGATAACTTTAAAAAAAAAAGCTCTTTCCATCAAAACTCTGTTTTTTTTTAAATACAGAATACACCGTCGTGAAATAGCCCCTAAAAGTGTGTGATTGAGCCTCATTCATCACTTTCCCCAGATAAAGATCTCTGACTTATATCGGATAGGGGCAGTTGATACATCCCTCTCACTGCCCCCTTCACGCCCCCACAACACACCACCACTTGCAGTCTATGCCGGGATCAAACGGGGAACAATCGGGGGCAGAGTGGCATTGTGACGTCATTTTAGCTGTGATGTCATCAAAGGGTTGAACGACACTTCACCCTCTGGCAAGTCCTCTCGGGAAATTAGTCTGCCTGCACGGACCCTCTGGTTTAGGGTTTCCAATTTCCATTCTGCACAATCCAGAGACTGCCGTCAGAGACTAGTTTCGCTCAAGAATTGAGCAACTTACCTTGACTGGATAGAGATTCGGTGCAGCAGTATGTGTAGTCTCTAACTGCAGACTATGTATAATGCACTCTGCAAAATGCCAGTGGTTTGTGCTCGCAGACTACTTGAAAAATCATTCTCGCTACTACATAAAATCACTGGGATCTCTAAAAATCACAATGGATAAGTAATTAAAGCCATTTGAGATCATATTTCTCACACTTTGAGCGAGAAAATGACACGCGCTGATCAGATATCGAATCATGATTTATCGGTCTACGAACTAATTAGCCATATTTACCATTCTAGATCAATTTTCAAGGATTAATAGCCTCATATATTAAATGCTATTGATTTGTTTAGTCATGAACTGTTCTCATGACAATCATCTAAACAGTTATGGAATAAAATTTAAACACATTCCGGTCACAGTTCTAGCGTAATGATGTTTTTTTGTAATCTCACTTTGTCTTTGCACCTGTATGGTAAGTTCCCGGGATAAATCTTTGTTAGTGTTAAAGGTATAATAGCTAACATTGTCGAAAATGAAATAAAATCAGCTGATTCAGCCGGTGAAGTTTCATTAATCTAAACCTTTGTCTGAAATTACCTGAATTTGGTGAGTTAATTGGTCTTGGACATTTCAAGATGCAAGCGATTTACTCACCAACCTGCCGCATCCCAAAATGCACGTGAAAAAAAAACTCCGCGGGGAGCTTCGGCCAGTAGGCTGTGATCGTTGCGCTGGCCAAAAAAACATTCATTCGGAGCGCTGATCTATTTTTACTTTTTTCAGATTTTTTTTTAAAATTAATATTATTCTATCACACTTTTATATATTCTGAGATTTTAAGATATCATAAGGGTTTCATACATCATGTACACTTAAACCAGGGTCTGATATCTTTTGGCATTGTTGAATAGTGCTTTTAACAAAATCTAGAATTGGAATTACTCAATCAATCGGAAAAATATAACGTATAGCGCGTTCAGAAGCTAAAACAATTATACCAGAATTGGTTACTTACACTAAAACGGTATAGCGATACGATGAAAAAAAGGGGAAAGAACGCAAATTGAGGGTACGTCGTATAGCGGAAATCTTCGCACTGATATAATTTCACACATATCGGTCGGAAAAATACGTCTGAATGGTTTATATGATATGTTTTTAAACGTGACTTCTTTATCGTAGTACGGTTAATGCGTCAAGTCTGAACACGGCCCCAGCTAATCACAGCCCATGCCAAACACAGCCCAATGCATTGACCAGACTTAATAGTTCACTGGTTCATAGATTTGTAAATAATTAAAACTAAATCCCGCTCTTGACCCCATCCTCTCGTTCAAATACTTCAACAAATATCAAGTGTCCCCCGGCCCACACAATCATATTTCACTGTGAACCAAAGGGACAAATGAGCTGGACAAAGTAAACAACTTCATACAAGCATTCACACTAGCTTCATGATCGCAAAAAATACTCCCAGGTGGGAATCATGATCAACATTCTCTACAGAATAAGAAGGATTAAAATTTCATGTGCACTCTGTTGTGTGCATCTACCCTCCCTTGCCAAATATATTGCAACTTACCGTAGTCCCACTCTTAAATTCTTTCAGGACACACGTATAAATCAATTTCATGCACTGGCCACATGACGAAAAATGTTATAAAATATCTCAGGATTAGTTTCTTTACTCAAGAACGATAACCTTTTGGAGTTATATTACTCATTCTCAAAAACTAATGGTCAAGACACGATGTGCCATAAAACTATAAAAACACATGCCCTGAAGGAACTGACAGTGACGTCTTTTCTACTCAGGTTGTCTATTTTATTTGCATGATATGGGGTATAAATTTTGATAGATTTTGTCAGCAGAAGTATTCAATAAGCCATGGAATATGCTCAATTTAAAGAAAGGGAAAACAATTTTGCGAGAAGCCGTTGACAATCTGCAAGTCGAGACATTGCAATGTTCTACCTTTGTTGTCTTTGGTCTTTGGTTCCCAAGGCATAACTAAATTAAGAATTGTTTTACCCTACACAATTTACAAACCGTGTATGACACTTTGATTTCAACAATAGATATTTGTAAATTTTTTTTCACATTTAAGGAAAAATAAGTAAAAATACGACAGGTGAATCAATGGAAAACGAACGTAAGTTTGCTATGTTGCAATACTTGTGGCATGGGAGGGTAGTTTTTGGTAATGTAGATGCTTGAATGTAGATCATTTCCTTTGTCCCAGGACTTTGTCCCTTCTGCTCACAATGTTCGGAGCCAGCCAAAGTCCAAAGGATAAAAATAAGATATCATCAGGAAGCTTAGACAACGGTCTAAATATCATGTAAGGAAAGATATTTATATTTCCGTCATTGCTAATAACAGGATGATTACAAGAAGCACACCCACAAACATATTCAAATTATTATTTCATATATTATTCATTTACACAAAGTAAATATAAAGTAAATATTTTTGACAAGGAAAATACGAACTATATCTAGATTCATCTTTATTGAGAAATGGTAAATATAAATTGAATATTTTTGATAAGGAAAATACAAAATATATTAAATCTATCATTGCTATGCAGACAAAGTGGATCTAAAGTATTTTTGTTAAAAAGGAAAATACAGAATATATTTAATTGTTATTATTTTTTATTTACACGAAGTAAATAAAAAGTATATAATTTTGATAAGGAAAATACAAAATGTATTGCAATTATTATTCTAATGCAGACAAAGTAAATATAAAGTGAATATTCCTGACAAGTGAAATAGAAAATATATTTAAAGCATTATTTATATTCAGACGAAATGAATATAAAGTTGATATATTTCATAAGGAAAATATAAAATATATCAACATCTTTTTATTCAGACAAAATAAATATAAAGAAAATATCTTTGATGAGGAAAATACAAAATATATTCAAATTGTTATTTTCGTTTATTCAGAAAAAATAAATGTAAGGAGCATACAAATATATTCAAATGATTATTAGTTTCTTTTCAGACAAAGGAATCTCTGACAAGGAATGCAATTGCATTTCATTATACACAAACATTAGACGATTTCAATAAGAAATAGAACTGTACTTAGAAATCTCGGAATAGTATCTTTTGATAGGCTTCTAGTATTGCAGCTTTACAGTCTAGTAAGCTAAAATCGATCCTTTCTTCTTTATTTTTTATTTGTTAATTTTTTTTTACGACACTCACCTTCCTTAGAGGCAAGATCGAGTATAATCATGCATTTTTAAAACAGTACCCTAGATGGATTGAAACCATAATCCATGAACGAAACTGACCTGGCGCTCCTAATAGTTAGCCAACCTGAATCATATTAATGCCTAAAGTTACTCTGCATCTTCAATTGCCATTAAAATCAGAATGATTGATACCCCAACGTATAAACTGATATAATTTGATGTAACATTGCTTTGGACTTTCACGTCAATACTTTAATACCAAATATCATATTGGTTCTATTTATACCAGGTCCTATAACTGTCTATTCCATCATTCCTTCAAGCAAAGAGTATTGAGTCTTCAATTCCTTAAATATCCAATTTTGCCGCCTTTACCCATCCATTTTGAGCCAAAATTCCATCAACAAGAAAGGTAAGTATTTTTAACACTTTGACTACTAGAACCGGGTAGTCCCTACACAAAGTTTATGGGCATTACAAAATTCAGTAGTCAATGGGTTAAGTAAATCAGCAGCAAAGAGAGTGCAATTGCACTGCAAGTAGTGTTGGAAGAATAGACAACCCAACCAAATGTTGGGCAATGTTGCCTCATCTGTTAGGCACATATTTATGATCTAAGAGAAATATATTTTTAACCTACCTAAAAATTGAGCAGTATCTTGCCCAACAGTAAGTGAAGTTGACAGTGATAGTCCGATTATAAGGTACGAGGACGGGTTAGTTAAATCTACTCGGAACGTCGTGTTTTTAATCTATTCAAGCTTTTGCTCAGTCCTTTTCAGAACTATTTTCTTAAAGATAACCCTATCCACATGGTGAAACCGCAAACATTTTTCAATTTGAATGGAATATTTTTCTTAAAGCCCGTGTTTAGTTTTGGTACAGATTAAAGAAATGTGAATTTTGGGGATATATACCATGACATATAGTTTGTATACACATTTCAAGATCATAGCATAATTTTCTACGAGCAAATTCTTTTGAAAATTTGAATTTGACCGTTAAATCGTATTTAGCGCCCTCTCTTGGTTATAACAATATTTTGCTTCTTATTGGGCATATA
>BQKZ01002058.1:82037-98299 GCA_036244855.1 Temnopleurus reevesii
AAAGGGGGGGGGGGGGGGGCGTTGAACGTTAGCAGCGGACTACACTGATGTTTGTCAAATGGGAGGGGTAGGGGTGACGGGATAGAAGGGGAGAACAAAGGTGGAAAAAGTGAATTTAGGAAGATTGTAAAAAGCATATCAGTCTTGCATTGTGATCAGTTCAATAATCTTCTCATTACTTTTCACATCTAATCTATTACTGTTCTCAAGAAAAGTAATAATTCAATAATTCAAATAATCTACGCAACATATAGAATTCGTGCAAAATAAAATGCTCAAATTGAAAATTGTCTGAAAATACATATAGTTTGAAATTAGCTGGGAAACATATTTTTGTAACCCTTAATATATATCTATTAACATAGATCACAATCTAGCATAATTATTGTATTTGTAAAACCATAAACCTATTTTTATTGATTTTATATGTCGATAGATATCTCAAAACTCTCCAAATGCCTCTCCCATTCACACAAAAAATGAAATATCATTCAAAAGCAATACAATATATACATATTTGCTCTTTGTGTTTATAGTGGAGTGCCATGTTTTGATGCCTCTGCCATTCATATAAAAATACAAATGAAATAGCAAAAAAAGAGATAAGATATACATTTAAGTCATATTTGCTTTATGTGTATCATAGTGGAGTCCTTGAATGCCTCTGCCATTCATATAAAAAAAATCACAAATGAAATATAATTCTAAAGAGATTCAATATAAGTCATATTTGCACTTTGTGTACATAGTACTTTGCCTGTTTTTTTATCTACCTGCTAGACATCTATCAGTGTCTATGCTCGAGTATTTTGAGCTCAGCTTTGAGCCATGTGTCATTCGAATATTACACGCCTTGTCAATTGGCACCACACGCGTCAGATTTAAAGGGGAACCTCACCCAAACATTGATGTGCTCTTAGTGGATGGAGGAAAATACAATGATCAAACTATGCAAATTTGAGCAAAATCCGACAATCACTTTCAAAATGTGTTCAAAACTTATGATTTATTTCCACGTCTCATAGGCTCCTTACATTGGCAACCTACAGACACAAAATGGCTCCCAACATGGGGAACTTTTCAGTCACTAATCTTTGTTTGTACACAGAATTTCGCATTTTCTCATTTTTCTAGCTAGCAAAGTATAGACGATATCTGACTTTTCTCCACAAGTAAATGTGGGAATATGGACACATTGACCAAGCTTGCATTTTGGGAAAAATCTTGTTGATTCCTTGTCTGTTTTTCTTGAAAAGACACAAAATGGGAAATTTAGTGTACAAAATGAATGGAAAGTTTTCCATGTTGGCAGCAATTTCGTGCCTTTAGGTTGCCAATTCAAGGAGCACATAAGGAGTGCAAAATATATAAATCACTTTCCAAAATCCATACAGCTTTTGAATTGGATCGTCGGATTTCACTCAGATTTTCACAGTTTGATCATCGTATTTGTTTTGCCATTCACTGAGAGCGCATCAATGTCTGGGTGAAGTTCCCCTTTAAAGTGATTGCAGGCCTCCAGCTCTGGCAATCTGCCTATTGGACACCGGTAGTAATTTCATTTCATCAATACCACTTGTAAGTTCATGAAACATGTATATATTGCGTTATGACAAATGATATGAATCAAATTTACCTCATAAATTGCATATTCAATGCAGCGAAAACAGATTTGTATTTCTGCGCGAATGTATTTTTTTTCATGTGTTTGCGAGTATTATGTAAGTATTTACCTCATATAAGGGATGCTGTATTAAGCACGCCAGGGGAATCCCTCATTAGCCTGTAGAGTGAGCAAAAAGGACAAAGAAACTGGACAAAGTATTAAATTCCCATTGAAGCCTTCACACTAGCTCGAATAAACATAAGAAGTCTTCTTCCCTCTCACTTTCCCTTAGAATTGTAGAACAGGTGTATCACCTGTTAACTAAGCAAATAGTGAAACTATATTCTTTTGTAAGTAAAATCTATTGTGAATGCTTGAATGACACATATTTGATTTGTCCAATTGGCTTGTTTATTCTGCTCATAGTGTAGTTATGAGAATGGCATCTGTAAAAGCCCCGGTCACATAGGACCCCGGAAGCAACACGATTCACCCCGACTCGTTGTTCTGAGGCGGTTAATTGTGAATTAACAAAGAGTTGGGGGTGGATCGTGTTGTTTCCGTGGTCCTATGTGACCGGGACTTAAGTGACCAGCTTGCTCGGATGAGCGCCCTGCAAGGTCTGTATTTATATACCTTTTAAGTGCAGTGAGACGTTTGCGCTATTGTTATGTGCGCTGGAAGGTGCAGGGGAGATGCTTGACAACTGCTAATTGTTTATGCCTTTCGTACACACACTTACAAAACTAGATCATATTTCCGTCGACTCGATGACGTCATAATAGTTCATGACGGATCGCGCATAAATTATAAAAGAACGGGGCTCGTCACAGATGAGTGGAAAGTGGAAAATGCGCGCGACGGAATAGGCGGGTTTACTAATAGATGCAAATTGTATGCATACCTCTAACACAAAGATTGTTCTTGACAACCCGAAAGCTTGCCCGAGGTTTGCCCGACATAGCAACAAGTAATGTATGCAAACTGGATTCCAAGTATTGTAGTCTTATTGTTATCAACCGGTCTATAGAATACCACGTAAGTACGTTAAACACACATAAATTTGAATATATAAGTAAACCCGCCTATTGGATAGTGAACGAGAGGCTCGTCGCATAGTTGTGGTGTAACAATGGACAGTGGCGCGTGCAACAAAAATGACGGAAATGCGTCGACTGGCACGTTGACATGCAGAACGAAACCTGCTTTATTGATACAAACGTGTGACCGCACTGCAACGGCCAAGGTCCCTTTCGTTCCCTTGACTGATCATCATTGCTATCTCTGCAATTAATTAAAAGAGCGTTACCTGTTGATGAAATAGCTATCCATTAAATTAGATCGTAAATGAGTCTTGACACCAGTTAGCAGAGCCGGAAGACGGGTGATTCACAGTCTAACCTCACTGGGTTAAAACCACCTCGTTCACCATCATTAAATATTACTCCCCTATCTTTAATTCTGCATTAATTATGCGGACTTTTGCTATCTTGATACCATCACGTGTATTAAATAGCATGTTTTTTCTTTATTATGTTTGTGCAAAGGGAAGGAAATTTTACATGCACTATAGATATATCTATGAAAATGCAATTAAGTGTACTACTGTCGTTTTGTTCCTGCACAATGTGCCTATGTATGTGATATATTGAATTCTAGCTTATTAGAAGCACTATACTTTCATTTCGAAGCATAACATTTAAAGCCCCGGTCACATAGGACCCCGGAAGCAACACGATTCACCCCGGCTCTTTGTTAATTTACAGTTGACTGCCTCAGAACAACGAGTCGGGGTGAATCGTGTTGCTTCCGGGGTCCTATGTGACCGGGGCTTTAACAGATATGTACACCGTCAACCATTTAGGTAGCATTAAGATTTAGAAACTGGTTGTTGAGAATTTTTTAAACGGAAACAATGTGATACAATGTCTTTATTGTATTCATACATATAATCTATAAATCACATAATATGTTGGGAAAATGATGTAACTTCTTATATACAGTCGAAATAAAACCCGTTATGGGCAGAGGAGGTGTATAGATATGGCAATCATTTCTCTAGTTACTATATGAAAAAATGGAATTCATTCATATGGTTTGAAAGGGTGAAACTATGGGCGTTTAAAGGTCGATCTTTATGCTTCAAACAATCTGGACACGAACTTGAATTTATCACCCTTCACATTTTCATCCAATTTCACTCATGTCCTTTCTGCGACACACATCCCCATTTAAAGGAGGCAAAAACATAATTCTGGTGCCCTTTGAAAATTTGCAACGCAGTGTAGTTCAGTTGATTCATAAATGATGTAATTTAATGCATTCTTATGTTCACTGTATTCAAATGTGATAACTTATGTCAATACAAATGTTTTAATGTTAAGTGTCACTACAGAATTGTGTCAAATTGAAATGTACGAATACATAATATGACTGGAAAGTAATATTCAATTCAATTAATTTCAAGTCAATCTATTTCTTCTCGCTTCATGAGATTATGAAAAAGGTCTATTGAATATATTCGCTAGTCAATAACTTTACATTTATAATCATTCACTTAAAGAGAGATGGAATCGGATAATGCCCTAATAAACATTGAAATAATGATGACAAACTAGATTGTGTACACATATTTTTCCGAGTCGATATAATAGATTAACTGGCTAAAGAAGAACTACTTACACAACCGTTAAGCGGAAATGCGAAAACCCATCCAATCCCGTACGTTCTTGACGATGTGTCTCGTATAGGTCGACTCACACCTTTGCTTTTCTAACCTGAGTCGGCCAAGCGTATTTGGAAATTAATAACGCTCCCTTGACGCACAAAGGCGCAGGTCAAACGGTGGGTTGACGCTTGGCGTACGCTCCTTGAGCGCAAGCCGAACGTCAGTCCACCGTCCGATCCGCGTACGCTGTGTGTCCAGGGAGCGTTTTTATTTCCAAAAACGCTGGGCCGACGCAGGCTACAAACGCAAAGGTATGAGTCGGCCTTTAGATTTGATGAATTCCAATTTCAAGCAAAATATTTGCATTCAATCATCTCTACAAACAACTGATGATCGAGAAGATCGAGAATACCCAATCAAACAAAACAGGATAATTAACTATGGGTGTGATTGGTAGGTGTAGCTGTTTGCACTCACCCACTAAAAATAAGATACTTTGATATATAGAAGAGTAAAAAATTAAATAAATTGTAACGGAAACCGCTTTTTAATGCAAACGAAAACTTTTTTGTTATATGCGAACGTCGCCATGGTAACAACGAAATAGTGATAAATGGGGAATTCATTCACAAGGCATCAGATGGATAAGTTGTAAAATAAAAGATTTTGTTGTGAAAATGGAACGGAACCTTCTTTATGTAAACAGAAGCGTTTTTTGTATGAGCAGTTGCAATGGTAACATCAAATAGTTCGGGAATGCCACTCAATTGGTAGAGGGTGTAGCTCTTTACGTTTACTCACTTAAAATAAAATAATAAAGTTAAAACAAATTGTATCGGACGCCCCTTTCAATGTAAACAGAAACGTTCTTGTATATAACCATCACTATGATACCAAACAAAATAGTAAGGATTGTTTGCATCTAATAAGAAAGAAATTTATTTAGGTTTAAAAGTATAGATTTTATACAAATGAAACAGTTTTTATGTATAAAAGAAATGTTTTGGTAAAACCGGTTAGTATGGCAACAACAAAGTATTTAAGAATGATGGTTTGCATCATAGAATACTTGAGATAAAGATGAATACAAGAAAAAGGTTTAAACGGAAACGTTTTGTATGTAAACGATACCTTGGGTAACAAAAAGAGTTTGGAATTGTAATTGAATATAATTATTAGGGTTAGTAGTTATGTAAACGCAATAGTAACAACAAATAGTTCGGAATATGACATCCGATTTTGTGTTGCTCCATTTTATTACCATCTACATGACTATAATAATCTGCCTCCCTGTCATGTTGGGTGATCTGTTGCTAATTCTACTGTCCATTATGCGTTAATGGTGTATAATCATGAAACGTCGTGGTTGAGTGGTTCTGACTCTCGCCAATCAATCAGTAGGTCATAGGTTCGAATCTAAGTCATGGCCTTAATTATTTCCTTCAGTAGGAAATTCACCCTCATTATTATGCAGTCAACCTAAGTGAGGCGAATCGTAGGAATATACATTCCTCGAGATGCATAAACACCTCTTGGCTATTATTGCTATAGCAGGGGTTATCATTATTATGATTACTACTACTATTATTATTATTATCATTATCGTTAACATTATCATTATTGTCGATATCATTATTTTGATTGGCATTTCTATGTTGTTCATATGTTTCTGCAGCAAAATTATCTAGACATGTACCCTATATCAATGGTAATTTATTCTTTCTTTCTCAACCTCCCTCCATCTCTCTGTACCCCCTCCCCCGCCGCATAGTCGTTCTTTCTCTCATAACCTCTCTCATCCATCCCATCACGTCCATTCTAAAGAGCCAGGTTAACCCCTTCAAAGAAATGCAGGTCATTAGTCGAAAATATCGTCATCATACTTTCGATATTTTCCGATTAAATATAGGCTATATGTCGGTAATACAATATAAATATTTTGAAGAAATTATGTCGCATCATCGCCGTCAGTAACTGTTATTATATTCTTTTTTTTCTTACATAAAATGAAAACCCCGTCACCTTAAATAGACCAAATTCAATTAGCTTTTTAATTATCATCGTATTTTCGGACATATTTTTTAAAATAACTAATTAGGCAGGCGAATTTATTGAGGCTATATTTCTTACTTCGTAGATTCCCACCCGTCAAAAACTGACCCATAATTAGAACTCTTTATCCATCTTAGTTTACTGTAAAATGAGAAATAGGTTTTCTAAATCTGACCACGACTAACAATTCAATTTGATGAGATTAAGTCTTATTTTTTCCTAACGGGGCAAAGTATTACTTTCGATGACAATATTGACATTAGAAAATTAGGATCCATTTTCAAAGAACTGCAACAATTTAAAGCTACTGTATCACTCAGATTGAATAATTTGGAATTCAGTCCCAAAAGAAAGCGGAAACACCATCCGCCTAACGCCGACTTCACCGAACCACTTCAGCTGGTGGTCCGAAAAAGTACCATTGGTAGGACTTTCTTTGCGGCATTAGAACAAAAAAGATACCTAGTGATGTAAGAGCATCATTTCCTTATTTCATAAACATTTATATGTATGCGTGTAAAGCAATTTGTGAGTACGTCAGTTCGTTTCATACCGATTTCATCAGCACAATTGTTACCGATCTAAGCCTTTAAATGATATATGCGAGTATGTAAACTATAAAAACAATTACACTAGATCACATTCCTTCCCCTTCATGAAAGCGGTACTAATATATTTAGATATTCTGTTTAAGACTGTAAACATGGGCTGATTGTACATTCATACATACATCAATATACATTAATATGCCAGTTTAATCAAACTATAAAATTCAATCGATTGTGACATCGTGAATCATCGGTAAACGATTGAGATGACTATCTGTTGCCAGTCTAAAATTAGTACAAATGAATCAATCGTCATAAATGGGATTTGCTATTAATCCCACGACAAAAGTCTATTACTAGCGTCGCTATAGGTACCTAGATCGTGGGAGAAAGGGAGAGGGGGAGAGAAAGACAGACAGAGGGGGAGAGAATGAGAGAGAGAAACGTATAAAAACTCCCCTGGAAATGGCTTTTTAATTTCGTCTTCAATTTATGGTTGATATGCTATGTTTTGATCAGTTGGTCGGATTGCTATTGTACAACTAAGATGAAGTGAGGAGGAAAATTCTATTGGATCGGGAGGGGGAAAAAGGAGGCGAAAATCAGATTATCGATTTGTGAAAGCATGACGTCACATATCGCGACCGTAGCAACAATTTTTGTTGAGTATTCGAGGTGGAAATCCAATCCAGAGAGATCTAAAATTAATAGCGATGGGTACATACCGGATGACATATGTCATAATTATGTTTACCTCGTTTTTTTAAACGGCGCGTCTATTCGAGATAAACACTCATTGTAAACGTCCTTTTGAATGAATACTGTGTAGGAGTGAAGCAAAAGGCTACTTCAAGATGAGAGCATCGTGTATTCGTTCCTCGATTATTTACTGGAATTCATCAGATTAACGTCATTCGCTCAATGAGGAGCTGAAGTATAACGTGTCTATAGCATTATCGGGAGTTTATATTAAAACCTAAAAGTGACATGTTTATGACAATTTCCCGATGTTGAATGGAATTAAATTTTATCCATCATGTCCATTGAATCCATGACGCATGGGTTGTCTGTATGGCTCTATTCGCAACTTTCATTTTTGTATTGACATATTATTTCCTTAGCAGGATATGTAAACTAATTGCAAATCATAACGTTTCATAGAATACTAAAGGAAGACAAATTATTTGAGGCACAGCGAATATAATTGGTATTTAGCAGCTAAGAATACGATGGAACATAATTGAATTGATAAAAGTAATACGGTAAAAATATGAATACATTTCATGTTCTATACACAGTAGACGACACCAATTTCGTAAATTAATTTTGCCGCTGTTATTGTAATCGCCCGAGGCTTTTGTAATCAACTGGAACACAAATTATGACGTCATCATACCCAATGAAGGTGTATAGTCGGATGACATTTGGGGTGAAAGGACTAAAATTTCAATTACTGTGCCTCCGATCGACACTTTCGCGTGTCATGTTAAAAAAGCGGTAATGGATGTTTGTGGAAGTTCAGTGAAAAAAAAATAACGATTTCTTCCTTTTGAGAATGACCTGTTGCCATTTAAAATGGCGGCAACACTTTAAAATACTTATACAAAGCATAAACAAGACGAGACTGCACAAACACCTTATCTAAAGGCCGACGCATGTACACCTTTGCGTTTTGAGCCTGCGTCGGTTATAGGGTCACACGGTGCACTGCGAAGCCGTTCGGCGTACGCTCCTTTAGCGCAAGCCAAACGTCAGTTCACCGTCTGATCAGCGTATACTGTGCGCTCGGGGAACGAATACAATCTTTAAAAGCACTGGGCCAACGAAGGCTGAAAACGAAAAGGTATAACTCGGTCATAAGCGATGGATTTTGAAGCACTTTCTGCCTTTTACACTTTTGATAATCACTATAAATTTTGTATCCCTTTGTTTCAATGAAGCGTTATTTTTGTCTATTCTTCGGCTCAAAAAGAGGGATGCTGGAGGGTAAATTGAAGCAAATACTGACAGCATCTCAATCGGGAATGATTAATTTCTTGATGAGAAAGAAGACTTTGACGTAAGCTATACCTGGGAAAATATTCGCAAAATGAAATATTTTTTATTGTTCAATTTTCTGTCATTTGCAGATGACATTTCACGGTTCTTTGGAATTGAAATGCATCATGTTGTCTTATTTCTACGAAAGAATCCGTATCATAAAAATGGGGAAGGAGGAATAGCTCTTCGGTATAATGACACATTTCCACCTGATACATTTTCATGGAAATACTCAAACTAATACTAAAATATCATGGTGCTATTTTACTCATATATTTGTGTTCCAGTTTTCTCCTTACAGAATAATAATAATATATTAATATCAAATTATGATTAAACAAATCTTACTTTCATTGAAAGCGTTTAAATGTTGCGTGAACACTTTCTTAGTGATCACGTAAAGGAATGTACCAATTCACTCCAAAAGCTGTGGTGTTAAATTCAAATGGTGTTATCCGATATGGATACCTGGCTGGTCTTGATTAACACGATGGGTGTTACATAAACACCATTCTGGTATCCATATCGAATAACACCAGTTGAACTCAACACCAACCTTTTTGCAGTGATTAAGATTTGTAATATTTTGGCTGTGGGAAATACAACACTCGTGTGTTTCAACGTGCCTATAGCCATGGATAAACTATAATCGATCTTTGATATATTTTGGTATGCTCTGTTTATGTCTTCGTATGAAGGAAACTTATTAACTTATGGTTTTCTCTTCGTTCTCTTCCCAGCCTTATGTGACATTAGCGGGTAATTTCTATGAATTTGTGTCACAACGACTCTTCATGAAAACAATTGTTTGACTCCTTAAATTCTCGTTCATTTCCAGATTTATATGATATCATTAGCGGATACTTTGCCTCATAATTTTTTTTAAATAAACTTGTTTCACCTTATACTCCCTACTCGATTTTCTTTTCAAATTTATGTAACACTATTGGTGTGTATTTGACCTCTCTTATTTTCATGGATTTTTATGAATTATATAGTTCTCTTTTTGGTTTTCTTTTCAGATTTATGTGACATTATTAGCGGGTATTTTACTTCAGTACTTGACAAGATGGGTCCATTCGGCAAGCCTTCCACCTGTGCTCCCTCCTTCACCCCACACCCTCGCACCCACACACACATCCAACGACTCCGTGCCTCCAACAAATAGTACAGGTAAGTCACAAGCACCGTGTAATGAATAGGGTGTTGAATTAACACCTAGTTTGTATCTAATTTGTGTGAAATCACAAACGTGTTAGAGCAATCCGGTGCTAAGTTTAATTGTTTCGAATGGTTGTCTAGTTATGGTGCTAAATCCAAAATCTTATATGTACACCAAATTGTGTTACGTGCAATCTAATTAATCACAGTGTTATCTTAAGACTTTACCGGTGTCAACCAATATAGATAATGAGTTGGTGTTAATTTAACACCTCGGATATTACTGTGCAGATTTTGGAGATTTTTTGCAAAGTGTCACATACGTTAACAGGATTGTGCTTAATAAAGCTTCGTCCGCCGACTCTACACTCCGCCGGTGACCACTTCCGTCACTCAATGACAACCTAGATTTAGCACATGAGAAAGGGCCACCAGTCGTATGTAGAATCGTGAGTAACTAGGCGATCAGTTTTACGAAATACAGCTTTACACCAATAGTGGTGCGTATGGCATTCCTTAAAAATTAGCTTATTAGAAAAATTAAATACTAACCTATCAAATTTGAAGGAAATTCTAAAATGGTTCATATATTAAGAACAACAAGACCGTTGCTTTAATGATCAGTGTAATTTGTATGGAATAACCCATCTACATATCTGATTGCAGCTAACACGATATAAACTATTTTCGAAAAAATAAAGTCGGTCGAAGGAGAATATATCCGTTCGCCGTGAATAGAACTGGCGGACACAACAATGACAAGCCGGTTACGTTTTGAACAACATTACCAAGAACCATTGAAATGGTGTTCGACCTTATTTTTCGAAAATAGTTTATTATCGTGTTAGCTATGTAAATATTTTCATGAATATCTTTGATACTTTATCAATCAAGAGTAATTTCTCCTTGCACAGCTCCATAAAATAAGTAATATAGAATGGCAAAGTAGTGATAAAGCGTGTAGTAATCGATTATTCCTTCACGTTTTCTTTATAAACACGGTATGTGCATTTCATAACTTACTTACTATCATATATACTTATAGCTTACATATGACGGAATATGTGGGACTATGATAAAGATGGCGTCTGTACAGTTAATTGTGCAGTTCAGCATGCGTCTGTTCGTCCTATTAATGATAATTTCCATTATTATCGAATCCTTACGAAATGTGTTATCGAGAATTTGTTTGATTCTGTAGAAATATTTTTCAACAACGTTTCAAATTGCTCCAAATTGCTCGAAATCCTTCTCAAAGGGGAGGGCGTCATATCTTTATGCTGACGACTTTATATAAGCTTGTATTTCTTGGAAGAAATTCAATAATATATTCAAAGACGTCAGCCGTCAATGGCTGATAGTGTATATAATTTGAAATAAGACTATCAAAGGGGATCCGATATACCCTTGTCTATCGAGAAAAAATCTGAATGAAGAAAAATATTTATGGAATGCATTACACTTTACAAGGTAATGAAGACAATCGCATCTTCTTCTAAATATAGGCGACGAAAACAGGCCAAGCGAGATTAAAGATGATGAGAAAACGAAGCAAATTAAGACGGGATAAATAAGCACCCGATTCCTTGCTTGCGCGTGGGTATATACACAGCGATCTAGTTCATGGTATTAACTCCAAACCGAGACACTTTCCCATTTTATTGAAAATTGTCTGTATAAATGATGATAACATGTCACAATCATGCAAATATTTTGACATGAGACATACAATTTTATTATTATATCCCCAAATAACACGATATAAACTATTTCCGAAAAATTAAGGCGAACGCAAATTCAATGCTCCAATGTAATGCTATTGAAATCGAAACCTACTTGTCATAGTTGTGTCCGCACAGTTGAATAAACGGTGTACGGATCTATTGTCTGCGTCCCACTTTATTTTACGGAAATTGTTTCTATCGTGTTAAATGTCTTCATACACAAATGTCTAGATACTTCACTGCAGAAACGCCGGTGTTATCTCTAACACCAGCAGCAATCTATATAGGACCACACCAGAAAAGTGGGAAAATAACACCAGTTTAGAATCAAATGGATATATTATAAACCCGACCGGTGTTGTTCAGGGGCTTAAAAAAATTGTTTAGATACTTTGACTTGACTCCAAACGGGTACTTTTCTAACACTGTTCTGGTGTGGTCGTAATAGATTCCGACTGGTGTTCATCTAACACCAGCGCTGTCGCATCGTTGTTTCATTATATCCATTGACGGATTGATGTATTATCTGGGGCCTGTAACATAAAAGATGCAATTAAACTTACGATAAATATTTATCGTAAGTCTATGGCAAAATATGTACCAAAGAGATGCAATTAATTGCAAGATTTCTCGTATCTCTTTTATGTTACAGGCCCGTGGAGTACAGCAAAATGCTCCTACAACACATTTGAAACCCTCACATTTATTGTTATATATTGCAATGAAGAGGGGGGGGGGGGGGCATCATGAGATTTTGTGAGCTACCACCACTTAAAAACACATTTTATAGGTTCATGAAACTGTGTTCTGTATTAAAGCAAATAATATCATTTTATCAAAAGATTGATTTCATTAAAATATTCATAAAATATGTATCGTAAGCAAACAGTATCAATTTATCAACCGGGAAATTGATTTAATTTGTTCACGGGATTGCCGCCGCCCCCTCACTGAATTAAAAGAGTGATAATATGTCTATGCTTTTCATCCAAATGTGGTTGACGGCGATTTGAGATTATGAGCATCTGATGACTCCCTTGATTAGCACGATATCACCCAATTATCGGTGAAATACTAACCATTTTGTCTTTCATATTTGTCTTGTTGCTTAGCGAGTTATTCTAACTCGAGTAACTTATTACCCCATTTATTTTCCAGATTTGGAAATGTTAACTATCAATATCATTTTTTTAATTCTTTAGAATGGTATTACAAGCAAATGAAAGGAGATTTACGAAATTTTAACTTGAAGTCAAGAGTCTATAATTCCTTTAAACATATCATACTGTATTTCTTTGTCTTTTGTTCTCTGTAATCGATTATTAAAGTATTCACTGTTTTGGCTATTTTTAATAATGCACAGTCCAAGCATTATTATTGTTCTTATAATTATCAGTAGTAGTGGTAATATCATTATTATCATATAATCAAAACTATTATTAGTAGTATCTTGATTATTATTATTGTTATTATTATCATTATTATCACTATTATCATTATCATTATAATTATTATTATAATTACTTTTATTCTCAATAATAATAAAATTATATTACTATTATCATTATTAGTCATAAAATTATTACAATAATTATTATTCAATGAACTACCTAACCGTGGGTATTAAAGTAGATGCTAATTTAGTTTGTTATTCTATTTGATAAATTGCCTAACTTTTAATCAAGAAATGTCAGGGACTGGGAAGGCCAAGGGATCCTCATTTTTGCCCCCGATAATTCTTGTTCTTAAAATTATTGTTCCCAAAATCGTTCAGGAAGCAAATTTAATTTGATATGATCTGATTAGATTTAATTTATTTTTCCACCTCAGCAACATTTTCAAAATTTGAACATGAATTTTTAATCATTTGGAGCATAAAACAGTGACATTTACATATTATCAATAACACATAAATTAAAAAAAAAGTGTTTGATATCTCAACTATGGGTAGTCTGCCAGAACAGACCCTTTGGTTTCGTTGTGCGCACACACAGAGAGTGATACAGGGTACATGTGTACATTGTGTGTCTGCATGCTCTCGTGTGTGATGTAGTTCTGTATCATGATCTGCGCATGCACACACCGAAAGTCTAGGGTATGTGCTTGCAAACTAGCTTATGGGTATGCCCAAAAAAAAACCCCCAAAACAAGAATTTAAGTAATAAGTAACATTGTCCTCTCTTTAACTTCTTTTCCAGGTACTGATGATATAATCGAAACATTTGAAAATGATAACGTGAGTATCTATTTATTAACCTCCTGGTATAATATAACACGATATAAACTATTTCCAGTAAAATTAAGTCGAACGTCAATTCAATGCTCCTTAGTAATACGATTCAAATCGGAAGAGGCTTGTGATTGCTGTTTCCACACAGTTCAATATTCGGTGTACGGATCTATTTTCCCATGACCCACTTTATTTCACGGAAATATATCGTGTTGTTATATACGTGATATATGATGCATTTCCCTTGCAGCACTCAACATTTTATTCCCTTTATTATAACAAAAAAAAGTTGTAAAAATCAAAAGAATAAACAATGGCGATAAATCATTTCATGAGAAAAAAAAGAGAACAACTAGATGAGTGATGCTATTAAAATCGTAATTATCTCCCATTCTGGTTTTGCTTTGTCATACACGTGTGCATATTTGAAATTTAGCTTTCATATGATATCACACCTCAAACATAAAACTAAGATCACATTTATCTAACATTCATATTGGTAGTATCTGAAATCATCTGTATCTTGTTTTGCTTATTTTGAGCTTATCATGCTTATTATACGATGGAATGATGTATCAGAGCATTGTCTTATAAATGTGTACCGGTGCCAATTCTGCACATAAAAACTAGAACTAATAATGTGAGCAAATATGATATAATAATGGCTCATATCATGCAAGTATTCATCTTTCACAATCAAAATCTTCAAGTCATTAGAGTGTCATTTATTCAGATTTTAGTCAGAGCAGTGCATGAGTATTTTTATATTGTATGAATTCTTCTTTGCAAGTCGAGCCCGCCACAGCCATCGGTTTTCGGAGGTCTAGTGGTTATGACACACGTCTATTAACCAGGAGATCATGGGTTAGATTCCTACCCGAGGAAGCCTGTGAGGTTTTAAGGCATCTCGGAAGCACGCAGTCAATCCATGTTTATTTATATTGGGATATGACAAAACATGTTCCAATCGTCTTTGCAAAGTATTACAGAAATGCCTTAAAATGTCGACATGTGATCAAATTATGTCATAAATATCTATGATCCATTAATAAATTCGTTTAATTCTTTTTTTTTTTATTTCCAGGGTGCCTTGCGTAGGATAAAACGGAGTCGGACGAGATGTCGGAGACAAACAACAGAAAACTTGCAATCGATGTTACAAACAGTTGGAGCAAACACACTATATATGGACAACAGCCCAAATAATTTCAAAAATCTACTTTATTTCGCTTCAAACAGCGTAAGTTATCAACATTTGACTCAATAGTTTCAAAACTTAACACAAATATCTAGACGTGATTATTGTTTTAAAGAACTGGAAATTATCTGAAAACTTGTCACAAAGCTCACTACAATTTCTTTTGTGGGTGTTTAGAATGCAATGCCAAGAATGATAGATTATATTGTTTGGTTTATACCCCTGTACTGTTTATCTAACTATAAATTTTGCGGAGATGATTATGCATGAATATTTTTTTCATACGCCAATATATATCTTTGACGATTAGAGTAAACTTAAACCAATGTTTCAATACGTTTCAACATCACCCAGTTTTTATAAAAACATTTCTCAATTGTTCTAAGAGAGTGGGGTTACGCGTTCTCAATTTAGCAACGTAACGCAGTGTATCACAAACAGTATTGTGTTAATGTGTAGAAAAAAAAACACTTTAAATTCGAATAAGTTTAGATGTGATTTTTTTTCTAAACTTCAGAGTGTCGTGTTATGCGTTCTTAATTTGACAACGAATCACAAAGATTGCATATAATATAACCCAATATAATCTATTTTCGTAAAAGCAAGTCGAACCCAAATTCAATACTCCTTTGTAATGTTAATCAAATCGGAACCGACTTGTGCTTGTTGTTCAATACACGGCATACGGATCTATTGTCCCATGACCCACTTTATTTTACAGAAGTATTTTATATCGGGTTATAGTTCTGTTCATGCGGAGAAAAGGTAAACATTCGAACAAGTAGAAGTACGATTTTTCTTTTATTTTCTTTTTCAGACATCACAAAAGAGCAGAAGATTAAGAAAGAGGGATATTGAAGCAGTCTTACAAGATGGGTACCATCCCGATATACCTTTAGAACTTCAAAAACAATTGCAAAACACATACGTCACACCAGAGCAAAGAAGAATAGCAAGATCGATACGAAATCAAGGTGGTAAGTGATCAATAGCAAAGGCTTTCCTGACAAAAGGGGAGGAGGGTGTAAATTTTCC
>BQKZ01002059.1:14277-27712 GCA_036244855.1 Temnopleurus reevesii
GGGGGGGGGGGTCTACATGTTAGTCAAGAGCAGACGTACTTGATATTATTGAGTGTATTAAAATCAGCAGATATTTTTGGACTTTTTATTTTCATACTGATATACTTTTGGTCAAATTGTCTGTTATGGAATTACCTCCCTTCTAAATATAGTCATCGAATTATACGAAGGAAATTCGTTTCTTTTTTTTAGGCATTATTAAATGATTAACGCATGTGCTTGGGGCATCCCTTTCAAAACGTGAAACACAATTCGAGATTACGTTTTTCCCGCGTTCTTCCGCCTCGATTAACAAAACGCGGGAACACAAATTTTTGGGGTTTATGATTGTCTGCACATTTATAGTTATTGCATTTCCTGAAATTAGACCGTCACATCTGTAAAAGATGAAAACGATCCTCTGAGCAAAGTGTTAGATAACATGCACGCGCAAGTAGTTTAATCAAGAAAAGCCATACAATATACTGTACTCTCACCCCCCCCCCCCCAAAAAAAAGGTACCTATTCTATGTTAATCCGGCGTTTGGCCAGTGAACATCTGATAATAGTCTGATTTGACACTCGGACTGTTTTCCGTCAGTTTTCTTTTCCTGCGATGTGCTTATGAAAAGCTGTTTGTACATCGACGCACTACTCTACAGACGACTGGTGACCCTTTCTCCTTTGTGATTCAGTACCAGGGGTTATTATAGAGTGCGAGAAAGAGCTGCCAGTCGTTCGCCGAGTCGTGCGTAGATATACATGTATGCACATCTTGAACTATTGGTTGAAACGGCTAGAAAAACCGGTTTTGGGGGATAACATTGTACATGTACTAATGAATTTGCTTACAATAATTGGCTGAGAGAATAACCACTTGGTTAGAGTTTGTTTAAAGTAATCTAACTCTAATGAGCCATATTTAGATGCTACTCGATGTATAGTTTTCAATTTATTTGAATTTTTCTCAACTTCAATTCAATGCAATTCAATATATTTATTTTCACTCGTAAAATGCATAACAAATACGAACACGTACAAGATAAAAAAAAATACATACATATAAAATTACAAGTACAAATAAGACATAAATAACAATAAAAAGTAGAGGAATGCAAGAATTGAAGCATTGTTTTAAAATATAATCCGAATCAACAAACAGGGTTCATATACACAAACTTGTGTTATTATTATTTGATTGGCAATAAAAGTGAAAGATTAATTATGAATGTGCTGTAGAGAATGGAGTTTAAAAAAATAATTTCTCATTCTGCTCCATATAACATGTTTACTTAGTCACACAAGTGATTGTTGGTCAATATTTGTTTTTAGTGGAAAATATTTGGGGTATCATATAAAACTCCAATCATCCCTCACCAATAGAATTCGGTTTTTGGTTTGATACTTTGATTTGACAATGACCATCGAGCTATAAATAAAGGATGTTTGCTCTTCTTTTGTTTCGAGTTTGTATGAATTTCATGAGTCATGTCGTGTTTGTCAACAAATTGAGATAGAGTTTTGTATCTTCAACACGAACTCATTACACACAGTCGTGCATTGTTCTTTCGATGTTTATTATGATGGACTTCCAAATGCAGTGAAGTTCATGAGGAAAAGCCGAAACATCTTTATAATTAGTTCTTGAGACGTACATGTAGCCATCTTTCATGTTTAAAGCAGAATTCTCCTCGTCCATGTTATATCATAAATAACTCCATAGGCTAAGTTTGAATTTTTATGTTGTTGTATATGTCTCGCGTCTGCTAATTTCAGAATTAGAGGCTCTCGAATTTTTATTTTCCAAACCCAGCAACGCAAAGATCAAATTTAGTTCAATCATCAAATCAAAACCAATGTATATTTAGCAAAGACTACACATTTATGGTAGCCAAAATATTCTGAAGGATGTGCCATAACATCTCTCATAAATATTGCCTTTAATTTAATAAATATATTGGGCTACATGTTTTGATCTGTATAGGACTTCGGTTCGCTTCATGTTTCATATTTTAGTCGATTCTGGGTCACAATGATGAGTTGTTAAAGGTACTTGATGCATTAACTCTTATACAATACGGTATCATCCTAACATATCTAGATATCATAAACAGTTTCTGTTGACCGTGGAAAACATGGTGCTTACGGAGTCCCATCCCAAACCTCAATTGTGCCATCATGACCCTGTTGATCGTGGCTGGTTCCTTGCCCCCTGTGTTACCCCTATTTAAATCTTAACAGTTCACGGGCCTTGTAAGAAGTGCTGCCTAAGGTGCCCCATCCAAAACCTTAATTTCACATTAGTGTTCCCATTGGGTGTGGCTAGTTCCTAGCTTTGTCCACCAATCTGGTACTCTTTTTCTATCATTACCCCGTTCCACAGTTTCCTTAAACCGTACATGGGCGTAGCTTGGTCCCTACCTCCTTACTACCACTCTATTGTACCCCCCTTTTTAACAATTCTTATTACCTTATCTTTCCTTATCTTTTACAGTTCTCCTTTTAACAACACTAATTTCCTCCTCTTTTCCGGTTCCTGGACCTTGTACGAACATGCTGCCTACGATGTCCAATCCCAAACCTCACGTGTACCATAGTGTTCTTATTGGGCGTGGTCGGTTCCTTGCCGCTGTCCACCAACAAATGTTACCCCTTATGTTAATATTTTACCCATATCTAAATCTTTACAGTTCCTGGACGACGTCCCATCCCATCCTACGTATACCATCATGCCCCCTGTCATGCCTGTCCACCAATTTGGTACCCCTTTTCATTTCCCCGTTCCACTGTTTCTGTATATGAATGGGGTCGCTGGATCCTTTTCCCCTTTTAATGGTAATTACGTTATCTTTTGCAGTTCCCATTTTAACCATTCTCATTACTCCTATCTTTGCAGTTCCTGGACCGTGTAAGACATGCTGTCTCCGGTGTCCCATCCCAAATCTCACCTGCACCATCATGTTTCTGTTGGGCGTGGCTGGTTTCTGTGTCGGAGTGGTCCTGGCCAGCGATGAGACGGTCCAGATCTTTCTCTGGAACATCACGCTGAGAGAAACCCTCTCTGATTGGTGAGAATATAAAAAAAAAACATTTAATTTGCTGTTATTGATAATGATGGTGATTTTATAATTTGTAATTTTAAGGTAGAATCAAAAAAAGTTCTACAACAGATATGCTAAAATTATATTCATATTTCATATCACAATCAAGGAATTTACCTCATAATTTGTCTATTCTCCTCGCCGTTCAGGTTACTTTGTGTGAAGATCTGTGTAGCTATACGGTAGGTACAGCTGGCATAGTGATCCTCAGCGTGGCCTTCCTTGTTGTGGTTTACCTGGGTGCAGGAGAGACCCAGGGTTACTGCACTAATTAGATAATTTGTAATCTAAACTTAGACTCAAACACAGTGCTGCAGCTGATATAGAAAACGTACTTTTATTTTAATCCACAATCAAGGAACTTGCCTAATGTAACTGTCTATTCTCCTCACTCCGCAGGTTACTGTATGTAAAGATCGGTGTGGCCATCGGGACAGCTGTGATGGTAATCCTCAGTGTGCTCTTCCTAGCTATGGCTTATCTGGGTACAGGGGCGACTCGGAAGGAGTTCATTTGCCGCTTCAGGACACGCGCCAAGGGCCGTTGTCAAACTGCTGTGGTAAGATTCTGCATCTATCAAATAATCTTATTTCCTCAAGTTGACTAAACCATATAAATATATCCCAGGTAGTGACACTGGAACGATTTCCTCTAACATATCTTTGGGTATTGATCTATTCAATCGACTTTATGAAGGAAAAGTGGCAAACCGAAAGGCGATATAAAAAGTTTGTTTGGGAAAAGGTTTCGACACGCTATTGAAGAGAATATGAATTGTGAATGCGACTGAAGTGCACCAAGAACTAAGATTGCGTCCGATCTGAAAGGGCACTTTCAATACCAAGGAGAGAAGTGAAAAGAGATAACTATGTTATTCTGGTAAAGGACCAGCAAACACATGGGCTCATCTAGGAATCGTACTTTGGGAGGGAGTATATGGAACCATTAAAGGCTTGACAAGCTCTTTATTGAAAAAGATGTAGACAGAAATGATTTTATTGGGGTATTCATTTTCTTCTTTTTCTTCTTCTTCTTTGGCACGGCCGCGGTGAGCTCCAATATTTTCGACTAGGGGAGAGTGAATATTAGGGGATATAGCTTTTTTGCCACTCCAGTCTAGATTCGTAAATGACTTGCGCAGAATATCTTGTACACTTGATACTGTGACTTATTCGACATTTTTTTTTATTTTCCACGGGTATTTGTCTTTTTTAAAGAATTAATGAAAGATAAATTATCAATATTTTTTCAGGTGATGACGGTTTCTTACGTCCTGCTTCTGATCTGGCTTATCATACTACTGGTTACACTGATTCCGACATTCTTCTTTAGCATACAAGCTGCCGGTATTTGCAGATCGGCGAGGGACAGCGAACAGCTGCATCGGTATTACTACGAGTGTCTTGATCTCAGACAGTGGGGTGAGTAAAATATATACATTGGAAAAAATATCTTTCATAAAGTTAAGCCCAAATGGAATGATACACAGCTTTTCCCAATGTAGATCAGGTTCAGGTAAAATAGCATTTTAATTTTATTTGTGAAGTAGGAATTTGTGAAGATATTTCTACGGACGTGCGATGAACATATTTACATACTTTGATAACTTTGTTTAAATTATGTAACAATTGCTCTTGGTGAGTTTCATTTTCAACCTGGCGTTGCCGAATACCATTTTTCCATTCATTGGGTAAAGCAGACATTATTGAATAATACTCAAGAAAATGACCCTTGGCTGTACGTCATATTTCTGTAGGAATGCAACCTGTGAATAAATAGTTCTTTATTCGTCAAACAAATGGTGGATTTTAGTGACGTCTTATCTATCAATATTTCTTTCAAATAACATTTCTATATAACTATAATCATGCTTAAATCATCTCTCAGTTTATTCCTAATTTTCGTCCCTGATTTTTTGTTGCCTCTCCAGGTTTGATAGACTACAATAGGGAAGCCCAGGACTGGGCTGATCCTAGACTACCTGCTGGTGGTGAAGAGGACTATTTCATGTGCGATGAGGACTTGGACTACATGTGTAACAGCGTAAGTATTGTTTCAATAGTATCCCTCCTGCATTGTTGATGTGCCATCCGTTCTTGAAAACATGGGCGGTGTTTCACCAAGATAAGCAAGACTTCAAGAACACGAGAAGGGTTACCAGTTGATCTTCAAGTCGTTCGTTACGTATTTCTTATCTTGGTGAAACTTCGCCCAGGACGATATGATTTAAAAACTTGAAAACATTGTTTCATTCAAGTTTCAATATTCTGGGAAGTTTTTGTTTGCTTTCTTCCATCCAACGTGCTTATCATTCAACAGGATGAAGCGGGAGGTTAATAATTTCTCATCATTAAAATTTGTTCAATATCTGTTTATTCGGTTAAAAAAAACATAAAAGTTAAAAAAAAAACATAACATTATAAATACAGAAATATACTTAGAAATACGAAATAGTCAAACAATCAAAGGGAAAGGCAATGTTGGTACGGCAGACCAATGGTCACAGCAGCATAGTCATCAACGGTCCCAAACAAACCTAACACTCTAAGCGCATACACAATAGTTGAATTCAGTCTATTTGAGTTCTTGGTGCAATTCAAGTAAGTTTGGTCTGAATTATACAACTACCTGTGACACGATTATCAATCTCTCAGCCACATTTTCTCTAAAATGCGCTAATACTGTACTATTTAATTAAATATATTTCAATGTGGATTCATTTCGTCAAATTATGATCATTTTCGTATTGCTTTTTCATGATACAGGATGTTCTCATCTTCTACGGGGTAACTCTTGCTTCTGCAATCATCATTGTCATCTCGCTGGTGAGTAGACTTTCGTCTAATTTGTTGAAAACGTTAGTTAAATATTGAATACCGTATTACACTGCGTAGAAGCGCATATGAATTTGAATCGTTTTGATGATCTGAGCCTTCTTGGGCAGAGCGCCCACTCGCGTTCGATCAGGAAACAAAATTAATATTTCTGTGCTAAGCTCTCCTCGAATGCACACAATGAATATTCATTAATGTGCTAAAAGAAGGAAAAATTCGTTCAGGTAGATTTCGGATATGCGTCACTAGTCTGAAATAATTATACAATAGATCAATAGGCGGGTTTAAAAATAGATGCAAATTTTATGCACTTTCTATACACACAAAGGTTGGCCCGAGGCTTGCCCGACAATAACAATAAGTAATACATGCAGAGTGAATCCAGAGTTTTGTCACTATTATAACTACGATTCTTGCCAACGAGTGGTATTCCTGAAACATGGTAGCAACAATCGAACTACAATTCTTAAGATTGCAATTTTCATTCATAAGTTGTTGCTTTGTCGGGCAAGCGTCGGGCATGCTTCTGGTTTGCCAAGAAAGCATTCGCGTTTAGAGAAGGCATAAAATGCCTTCTGCACATGCGGCGTTATTCTCTTCAACGCAGTCTTCACTAATCGACAGTGGTTTTGTATTGCCACGTTGGGAGATTTATTTACTCAATAAACGCAATGAATACGTTGATACAAGTGACTAAATAAACACCAATTGTTACCAACTAATTTATAAGGATTAACAATATTTGAGATTCGAACCCTTGACCGTCATCATGAAAGTACATTAGTACTAGACTATCATCAGGTCGATGAAATTTGAATCCTATTCTATGACTATGGGGCGCCGTTTATAAATTTATCTTTCAGGTCAATTATTTACATATTTACATTATTTAGATCACACCTTCAATTATTCATAAACAATGTTCACGTCTCAGTCATTGTATATAAATAATGTATTATAATTTATTATGCAATTTAATTAGTTCGTAGGGTCCATAATTAGTCTCACGCGCAGATCATGCCCTAATCTATGTCACATAAAAATATAACTACAGGCGTGTATTATCATTGTTTCTTTTCTGTAACCCAGCAAGGCCAGAAACTAAATTTAGCGAATTTAAAATGGCATACTATGGGAAAATGTAAACCTTTACTCGAGTTCTAGCCATACCCACATGACTTGTGTTTTTTTTTTCATCTGATTCAACAAAATAAAGACTATTGAGATTTGTATGCAAAACATGAACGTTTTGGTTCGGAAACTTATCTCCTATGATAAAATGAAGGTAATGTGAAAAGACAAAGCATGCAGGCACCGAATCGGAGCGTTGTCTGAAATTAATTATTTCTATTCCAGTAGACATTGATTGGCATCAGTCTTTAATTTTGTAGGCATACTGAAAATTAGTTATCCTGGGTCTCTTCATTTCATTTACGCCATAAATGCGGTCTTTCATTTCTTTTCTTGCCTTATCCCAACAATTCAATTATTTATCAACCCAACACAACAATCATTCAATTGATATTTCTCTTCTTCTTTTTTTTTTAATATGGTATTTATTTTCCAGAATAGTGGTGTAAGCGATTCTGTGGTACATTTCTTGTCTTTAAAAAATAGTATGCTATCAACTAATTGAATATTGATAATAAAAAGAGTGGGCTGATATTTGGGAGATTCGAACCCATGCTATATTGTATCGTAATACGTTAGGCATTACCACTATACTGGCATCGGGCCGATGCATTCAGATTATAACAATTTGACTAGTGTGTCAGTAGTAAAGATGGACCGATGGGATATGTAGCGTAAAATTCTGCATAAGATACGATATATTAAATTGGCTATTTGTGTTGGAATAAATATCTGGCATGTAAGAGGTTCCTGGATCGAGTCCGCAATTGAGTGTCTGCTATGCATTTTTGTTCATTCAAACTGTGCATATTTTGCAATGAAAAGGTTAAATGCATTACTGAAGTATTTTAAGTCTCATATTCATTATTGGTAATTTAATTTCATATTTTTTCAGTCATCTCCATTCTATTTTTTCTTCTTTTTTTTTGCATCTCATCAAGCCGAAATGTTGTTTTGATTGCATTTTATTTCTTTTTAATTCATCGTTTCTTTCCCTTAACTCATTCATCTTTCATTTTTCTTCTTTCTTTGCACTAAAAGCTGATATTCTTTTATTCACTTTTTTTTTCGTTTTCTTATCTGTTTATCATCAATTTGATTTTTTTCTTTCATGTTTTCAAGGAGTCTTATAACATCAGCTAATTATAGGGCGTATAATTGTCAAGACCCTCGATATGGATCAAGTGATCTTCCGATCCGTCATGGACACTGAGATACCGCATTTGGTGAACCCGTGGACCACCATTTCTCTCATTGTCGACGATATATCCTCCCAAACATGTCCGACCCATTGTACTATTAGCTTCAGGTCCTTTGCCAATATGACATGGCTGTAATCTAGTCCAATTCTATGGCACACCTTTCCCCTTCGTTCATTAAGTAAAATTGTTCCCCTGGTAGCTAGTTTTTACTACAAACAGATGTCACCTTTGTCATGTTGGTGCATTCTGTAACACAAAGTCACGATACTTTATTTCGCGACATAGCAACAACTAGTGGATGTTGGTGGATCCGAAATTGTCGTTGTACAGAATCCTCGACGGATTTTAATACAACATGTCTTATTCAGAGTGAGCAGAAATAACATATGATTTAGACAAAGTAAACAACTTCATGCACGCATTTACAACGCCTACATACACACAAAAAGAATAACATTCCCTCTCATTCTGTGGAGAAACGTCAAACACTACAAGTATTGCACAGTGCATAGGGAATGTACTTTCTTTTGTGTTCACTAGGCCTCAGCTATTGTCAAGGCGTGAATGGAGTTGTCATACTTCCTCCAAAAACTTTCGTCCCCTCTGTTTATAGTGATTAGAAAACCTGCCCGTTGAAGTCCCACACTACGTTTTAATGAATGAAATTGGTGTTATTTAGCTCGCAACTGTGAATGTAGTTTGAAAATAAATAAGTTGACTAGCTATCCGACAATCCACTTTTATAAAGATACTTTCTCTTGTGAAAGCTTGTCCACCGGCTTGTATGAGTGAAAGGAAATGCTTTATTAAGTGATACAATGCAAACATAATATAGCAGCATGAATACTTTTTAGTCAGGCCAGTTATTATGAGAGGAAAAACAATGGTCCCCTTTCCCATTTCAATAAATGTATATTGAAAAAGTATGAATATAGTCGATATGATGCATCATACAGTATGTTTTGATGCTAGGTAATGTTTATAGGTCCCCCTAAAACGCTTCCCAACAGGTATGTCGCGAATCAAGAGACTAGAGCCCTGTTGCATAACAAAGTTGCGATTAATTGCAGGTCAGAAAATTAAACGCAACTCAGTTTTCAACCAATCAGGAGCACGTATTTAGGACTTTAATTTTGAGAATTGGGTTTCAACGCATCTTTTTATGCAACATGGCATAGTTCACTAATTGACGCAAATTTTACGCATACCTCTAATACAAAGGTTGGTATAGACAACTCGAAAGCTTATCCAATTAGTATTGTAGTTCAGTTATTACTGTCAGCTTTAAAGAATGCAACGTATTTGTTACCAAGAAACGGACAGAAATTTTAACCCATTCGTAGGTGATTCAATGACTGTATAACCATGGCATGATATCATTCAATAGGTTCAAGTGAACAATACAAACCGTTTTCCATACTGATTTTATTTTGGTGGGCATAATTAGTAATCATGAATATTCATCAAGGAAGTTAGGGTATTGTTATTTATATCATCACATCAATGTTTATCGCACTTGATAAGTTTGGACGTTTGAGGGCACTTTTCAAGAAATTAATGCTAAGCTGCGCTTCTACGCAGTGTTTTACGGTATTCTATGTTATATCTATTCTGTGTCCTGTAATATTATTTCTGTAGACCGTGCCTCACGTTAATCGAGTTGATGTCTTCATTTCTCTTAACGAGGACCTGTTCTTTCATTAGGTATCTTTAGCTTCTGAAAATTGGTATGTATTGTTTGGAAAAAACGAATTTTTACATGAGTAGCAGAAATGCATTGTTCTTGTCACCCATCTGTGTTTCTTCCAAATTGATAACTTCTGGGTTCAAAGTTTGTTTTTCTTTACATGCAAGTTTCTTTCCACGATCTGACAAAGCTTTATTTGATTTAAATCTCAGGTCCATTATGTGCTCAACTTCTCCGCCAACTACGCCAAACTACGCGACCGCTTCAAGGATGGATACGTCGACAAACGCACCGGAACGTACCTTCAACGTACCGCCAGTCTCCGCGGAAGTAAGAAGTCCCTGGCTGGAACGAGAGCTTCGTTGCGAGGTAGCCGTGCTTCGGTACGTAACTTGGGAGCATCGTCGGGTGTGTCCAATGGCGTAGTGTTGTCCACGACGTCCGCATCCACGCTCAAGAACTCCGCGTACAAGAACGACGCCCTCAAGTCCAGTCGCGAGGACCTGCACGAGATGAAACTTGCTGCTCTCAACGGAGGATACTCGGCGAGCAACTACGCTGGCAGCAACTACGGTGGTAGCAACTATACTGATAGCAACTATGGTGGTAGCGTCCTCGGGAGCGGGCTGGTTGGGTCGCATTACGGCGGCGCTGGAGGGCAGGACTACAAGGGACCCGATGAAACCATCGACGAAGTGCCTGCGCTGAAGCAAGCCTACATGGATGATTTTGATCGGGAGAATCAGCAAGAGTCCTACAACCGCCAGGATACCTTCCCTCGCAGTCAGGTCTCCTACGAAGCCAACGTCCCCGTTGACCCGTACGTCTCGGCCAACATCAACAACGGCGGTGGGTACGGAAAACCAGACGCGTACCGGAAGTCCGATGGGTACGGCCAACCAAACGGCCACAGCAACAACATGTCGCAGAATGCGGATTCCTACAATGACGGTTACGGATCCAATCTTGACCGCAACTGGGGCTACCCCGCGAAAGAATACGGCAGCAACAGGCAGATTGGGTCCAACGATAATGAGATGGCCATGAGTAATTTCAGTGGTATCAACCAGGCCCCATCTAACAGGAACAGTCAGGGGAGCTCAGGGGGAGGAGGGTTTGCGGAACCGTACGTGACCCTCCAGAGGGATGATTCACCACCGAGAGAGAAACAGGAGTACTTCATCTGATCTGACCTTTGAGCTTTGAACCTTCGTTTTTAAAATGGAAAGCTGCAAATGCAAGATTGTGAAGTTGGGAGGGTGCCGTTGTCTGGTGCTCTGTGACTAGACGTTGGTATCAACAAACATGCTGGTGCGAGAATGCAGAAGGCGTGTGAACAAAGTGGAAGTCTCATCTAACGTAATCTAGGAAGCTAGGTGTTGAAATGAAAGATGATACCCATCAAGTTGCTCTAAAGATCATGATGAGATGGGTCAACTGAGCTTATTACAACATGTGTGACCAGCTTTTTTGTTAGTTCATCAACACGGTTTTTTTTTGTGGTCCTGTTGTCATTGAGCGAGCCATAGAGGTAGTTACACATGCTGGACTAAGGTGGGAGATTTGGATCTCGTTGATCTATAGCAAGTTCAGATTGGCACCATCCTTTCACAATTTTGTTTTTACTTTTGGGTGATTTTCCGCATCATTTGGGCTTACCACTGTTTATTTGCATTCCAATGTCATACCATGCCCATTTCAAAAAGATTTGGTAGCTCTGACACAAGAATTGATTCATGACTGATACGCTCCTTGTCACGGCTCTGCTCGTCATGTTTCCTGACGCAGGTATAACACTTCCTTGCACAGTTCTGACGGCATCCCTGACGCGTTTATAGCGCTATTCCTGACGCTGCTCTTTAGGAATTCCTGACCCATGCAGTTTCTTACAGAATTCTTGACGCAGCTCAAGTGAAATTATTGTCATGTTTCATGACACATACACTACCAATTCTGTCATGTATATGTCTTAAGAATTGTCATAACTGTGCAAGTCCTATTTACACGAATACTGACATTTTAGCTGTCATTCGGGAAGTGTTTTCTCCTGACATCTGTTGCCTGTGTATTTTATGTTTGTTCAAGTTGATGTATGTACAGTTGCACCACCAATTATGTTTAGATGCTCACTAAAACTTTGTAATTGGACTGTAGATTGGGTAAATATAGAAAAAAATTCTGAAAACTTTACAACGAATAAGAGAGAAAATGTTAAATAGTTTATATGTATGTGCAAAAATTTGTCGCTACGTTTTCACTGCTGCTTGTGATTTTGAAATGAGGAGATAAATGAAATTAATGTTGTTAATTAATGTTGTTGATTAATCTTCGAGCAAAAATTGAACCTTGATATTTGTGTTTCTTCAGGGCCAATCAGAGTATTTAATTTTGTCGTCGATTTTTAAGTAGTTTACAAGCCTTCGCCAATGCCTTAGTGTTTATGTACATGTATATACATTTTTTAAACAAAATGGATCACATTACCTGGAAAATATAAATGCGATTTTTATTCATTCAATCGCTCTTTTGTACGTATTATGTTATGACTGAAATTAGAACCCAATATTCAAGCAAACTGCAGATGTCTTTCGTATGTATCCAAACTGTGTAACCCTCTGGAAAGTGATACAAAGGCACTGTAATGACTGACATAATTATTTCTCTTAATTCAAGTGCCTATTTTGTTGAGACAATGGAAACTGCCAAATTAAATTTCCGATGAGTTATACGCAGTTCTTTTCCAAAATTTTAAGTATCAGTCTATGATTATGTCTACTTTCAAACTAGTTTTTGTTACATTGTTCATTAATGAAGTTCGGGTATTCAGCTAATTTATTGATGATGATGACCATAATGATGATAATCGTGTATTCATGAAGTCGTATTCTACAATTGCCTAATATAAATACATGTATTAATAAGTTCTTTTTAGCATGTTATCTGGTGCAAATGATTGTATTCTGTGTGATTTTTTTTAATTTCCTCTTAATGACAAGGGAGATATTTTTCCTTCCATCGTTCAGTTTTGTCATAATGTTCGCAGTATCTTTTTGCCACTTACCACGATCTATTTTTCCCATGTAGTGATCAATAAATGCGAAGATGATATTATTGGCCATCAGAAAAATTATGACAAGATATGGCGCTATGTACATCGTTAATACTCATATTAATGATCAATTATAAATTGTGTTTACAATATCTCCCAATTACCAAATGATGTAGGCGAAATTAGTATATGTTTTGGCCTGACGTAAGTTCTGCCACATTTAATAAATTGTCCAAAAATGTGTTTTATCTACAATAATTCATTCTCTGTACGATATACACTTTTGAAATGTTTTGGATATTCATACATGGGGTACATACGTGTTTTTGTGGTTTTTTTAATCTTTCTAGGTCTGTACATTTATTTATATTCTATTTGCTTTTATTTAGAATACACGAAACGATTTTAACACACACTATACAGAAAATATTACAAGTAATCCCCCCCCCCCC